>UCOH01006633.1:0-11527 GCA_900474275.1 Synergus japonicus
GTCTAAATTAAAACATAGTCTTTCCCTTTTATGATTGTTAATTATTATTCTAACATTATTTTTCAATAGTGAATGTTACAAACTACATATTTTGAATTGTATTGTAAACTATCTCATTCTGGACCATGATTACGTAATTGCTGATATAAATTTAATTGTTTCTCAACTATTGTTGTTTCTGATTATTTTCGTAAATTTGATTGTCCATGACCTTGAGATGTGACCTGAGCTAGTGACTGGAACTCATCGTTATTTATCCTTGATAAATAACTGGCGCAGAAATAAATTTGAGTTCCTTAAATAAAATAAAATAAAGTTGAAGGATTGTCGAGACGTAGTTCCGTGCCTGGTTTTCTAGGGCAACGTTACAAATTGGCGCCTAGTTTTCTAAGGCACGTTACAATACATACAAACAAACATATATACATACATACGGACAATTTTTCAGATCATCATGTTAGATATATTGCCCTTGAAATATGTTCAAAAAAACCTTTTTCAGGAAACTGGATTTTGTCACCACTACAAAACTTCCTCTATGAGGAAGCAGAAAAATAAAATCGTTTTGGTTTTCGAGTATTATAAAGGAATAAGGAAGGGTTTAAAAAATATAAATACACATTTTTTTCTTCATTGTTCAGAAACTTTATTTTTTACGTACACTAGCCGACTACTACGCATGCGTTCGGGGCATTCGGAATCCTGTACGAGACTCTAAGAGCCCTTGTTTAGGTCTTTCACAATTAACAACTCTTTAATTCTTTTGCCTTAGTTTTGCCTTGTTTTATTCTGAAGAACTTGAGAGTACTCTTTCGACTTTGATTTCTTTTAATTTATAGGGCGTTATACATTACGTGTATAATCTATAGAGTCTGCTCGCGTCAAGGCGTTCGAATCACCTTCCAATAAAATACAGATCTTTCGTTACATACTTCTTGTTCCACGAAACAGAACAGTCAAGTGGGAATTATTCATTTATCATTTCTTGTAAAATAGAAAAAGTATATTTATCACAATTATGACACTGGCGGTCCAAGGAATCCGTCAGACAAGAAGTCAATGGAAAAAATCGCAGAAAGAATTCGATCGACCGAACGCGACGCGACCATATATATATTTATATATATGTATATATATATATATAGTTGTATTTATATATTTATATACAGTGGATAGGAAAAGGATTCGGCGCTTTTTGCATGTACATTAAAAAAAAAATATTGTTCAATAACATATCTAAAATCTGTATTTGAAATTATACAGATTTTGCTTTTAATTAAATTAGATTATAGATATAGATATAATTTCTTTGATTAAAAAACAATTCTTAATTATTTCCTAAAAATATGAATTCATCGGAATTGTATATTTTTGTACAACATTTTCTTTCAGTGTACAATAAAAATGAGAAATAAAACTAATTTCCGAGGAGCGAGTTTATCCTCTCTATCCACCTTTCTTATTCGCTTATAAAGTATAATAGCTTAAGAATCTAGAACTTATGATGATATATTGCACATTTGACAACAGTTACGTTCCTTTAAGTACTCGGGTATAGGAAGTCTTTATTAAAAATTCACTTCAATCGTAGCGCTCTTTTTCTACTCATCTTTCTCTCTCTCTCTCTCTCTCTCTCTTTCATACAGACACTCATACATTCATTCACAAATGCTTTCCTCTCACCTCGCACATATTTGTTCATATTTACTTTGTCTTAGTATCTCATTTTCACTTGCCATTACGCCATTAGTGCTTCGACAGTTTCGTTGAAAGTTCAACAATAGGTACCTTTGAATAATTTTCTTCGATGTGAGCTGAATATCTTTTAAGTCTCCTCTTTTATTTAATTTTCATGTGGCATTCGTTGCAAATTATCATTAAAGTCACTGTATCGTTATTTGCTTTCATTCCTGATTCGTTGCAAAAGCGCCTGTAAAATGCGATCCGAATTATGAATTGAGCACTTTTGCATGACTTTAAATTGTACAACTCTTCCTGAAAATAAAGTGGAAAAACGCGAAAAAGGAAAAAGTTTTGTCATATCAATTTTGTCTGAATATATGAAATATTCCAGAAAATAGATATCTGTAATTCTGATGGTTAAAGTAATGAACATTTAAATATTTTTACAAAAAAAAGATACTTTAAAATACTGAATATCGTATAAATTTATTTGATTCAAGTTTCAAACGTCTACAGTCTGACTATAGACTATAATAAAAATTTATTTAATAGCAGAAATTTAACCGACCTTGCCCAAGAGTTTAAGAGATTTCATAGAATTTCAAGGGATTTTAAGAGATTTCATAAGATTTCAGAAATACTTAAAGGATTTTAAGAGATTTATAATGATTTAAAGGAATTTCAAGAATTAAAAAGACTAAAGGATTCTAAAAAGAGTGGAAAATAGTTATCAAAAGGTTTCATCAGAAATTTAACCAGATTTAAAAGAATTTTAACTGATTTTGCCGATTTCGAAGGAATTTGAAGATATTTCAAGAAAGTTTAAAAGATTTTTGTGATTTTTGAAAGATATCCTTAAATTTTCAAAGATCTTTAAATTAACATTTTAAATATTTTAATTTTTAAAGTTTTCGTACATTCTTATAACTTTCATAAAAACATTTTAAATAACTAGAAACATTGGGTAAATCCCTTGAAATATTTTTGATTCTTCTTAAATCCTTAAAAGAAATTATAAATTCCCTAGAAACCTTTCTAAATTCTTAGAATCATGAAAGTGAGATTCTTAAAACTCTTTTGAACTATTTTAAAAATCCACAAAAGTCACAAAAATTAAATAAAATCTCTCAGAATCCTTTAACAATTTTTTAAATCCATAAAAGTCTTTTTATCCCTTAAAGTTCCCAAAATTCCTTAGAACTCTCTTTAAAACCTCATGAATTTTCCGGAAATCCTTTAAAGTCTATACGAAATCCCTTAAAATCTTTTAGAATTCCGAGCAGCGTTAAGTAAACTGCTAATAAACAAAAATAAAATAAAATGGACTTAGGAACTTTTTTAGACATTCTTATTCCAGTAAATATAAAAAAAAATTATATAAAAACTTTTAATAATAACTTTTTTATGTCATGCAAAATAGTGCAATTCGAAGCACCGGATTATAAATTTTTGATATAATTTTAATTACTATGTAGAATACTGTATTGTCAGGTTAATATTTCGTTTTGCACCCTTTTCTTTTTTCTTCAAAGCAATTTCTTTCGTTTTGGGACATCGAGTATTTTCATAATTGTGTACATTATTAACGAGTAACTACTGTCACGTTTTTAGAGATAAAAACTATACGCAGTTCTTTTTTACATGTGAAAAAGACGGCTATTAACACAGATATCGGGATACCGAAGCTACTTCAATCTTTGATTCGTAGTTGATTCGTTCATTTACATTGTCGATGCATTTCTAAATTTGCTAGACTCAGAATTCACTGAATCTTCATTTCGTTGATGTCGATTAGGTTTATGTTTTTTCCAAAATTCGCTTATTTCAGTTGCTTATTGAAAAAGCGATCCATTTGCAAGAATTTTTCCTTCAGACTTAGAAATAGAAATCAGAAATAGAAAATCTCAGCTTTAAATTTCAAAATAGCCTGAAATGGATCGTTTTTATAAAATTTGTCGATGATTTGTCAAAAACATGTTTTTTGTGGACCAGCACCAACCTTTACAATACAATTTTTCCAAGAAATAATTTTCTTCTCGCGAGATTTCGCTGACAAATCAAGTCATTGACAATAAATGAATAGATTAATACTTTTAGAGCAAGTATGAAATTCGCTGATTCTGCTGTCTGAGAATTTCACTAAGTTTAAAAAAGGCTTCTCAATATCGAGAACGCTTTGCACTTTTCCGTCATGAGTTTCTAGACTCTCGGAAATTTTCTTCTTGATTTCTCGAATAATTTGATTCGACAACATCTGAAAGTGTTTAGAGTTCAAGTTGTTTTTAAAAAAAGAGCCGAGAAGCCCACTTTGAGACTGGAATTTTCAATTCCGTTTACACTGAGGCGTGAAGCGTACTAGGTTGTGGAGTAGTTTGATACGAGGTACTTCCAGGTGTTCCCGCCGGTTGTAAACTCAACTGCAACTGATGCTGTTGAGCTTTCGCTCTCAAACAAGCGATGCTTTCATTCCTGAGCTGTTCGGTGTCTTGAGCTGCACCTAAAATCAAATAAGAGGCAATGATTAGAAATTTTATGAATAAATAATACCTAATTAACAATCTAATAAGAAAAACTTTTTAAACAGCATTTTTATAAGCGTTTTTATTAATGCACGAAGTATCGAAATTCTCAAAAGATATAATGTTTATTCTCATTAATTTAATTATAATATTAACTTCGCCTAAATGATCAAGATCCCAGAATTTAAAAAATATGTTATAGTAATTTATATTGTTTAATCAGTAGAAGCTTTTCCACTTGTTTTAGTCCATTCTGTTTTAAATTAAGATTAAATTTTATCATCATTCAAATTAAAGAATGTATAATTTCCTTTAATTTTTTGAAAGAGGTATGTAATTAGGTTATCATAATCTTGTAGTAGATCTTGTAATCGTTTAATGATTTTTTATATAAACACGTGAAAAATTTAACAAATTCTGTGTCGAATCACCTCAAATTGAGACGATTTCGTCAATTCTATATTAAATTAAATATTTTTCTTAAAGATTGTTGTGAAAAAGAAAAAAAGTAACAGCAATTAAAAAAGAAACCAATAAAAAAATTAATTAAATTATTATTAACCTTTTCAGAATAAAGCTTCTATAGAATGTCCACTTGTAGAATTGACGAAATGCTTTCAACTCGGGCTGATTTGGTGCAGAAATTGATCGCCTTTCCGCCTGTTACAGCGACAAAATTTATTTTTCGTTTCTTTTTTTTTTTAGAAAAATATAGTTTTATTAAACCAACACGCGCACGATTATTTTTTGAACTTCTTACAACTTAAAGTCATTAAAAAGCCAATCACTTTCTTAATCTGAAGCAGAAAATAATTTAATATAAAAATTTTATAGAATTTTTAAAAGATTTCCGGGATTTTAAGGAATTCCAGGAAATTTTAAAGGAATTCATTTTTTTAAAGAATTTAATAATATTTTTTAAAAGTTTTAAGAACTTTAGGGAATTTAAAGGAATTATAAATGTTTTGAAACTCTGTGGAATAATATGAACAGGATTCTAAGAATTTTTAATAAAGATTCCAACAAGTTTTTGAGTGATTTCAATTTATTTCGTCAAATTTCCAAAGATTTTAAGAGAACTCAGGAGATTTTTATTATTTTAAAGGGTTTTTTTCCTCTTACAACTTCAAGTCATTCAATAGCCAATCAGGTTTGCAACAACATGTATATGAGAGATTTTCTATACATTTCCTTACAGCACTTTTTAAGGGCGGGGGGGGGGGAGGTTTTAAAATTTTTTTAATTTCAAGAAAATAAATTTCAAGATAAAAACTGTGTATGTTTCATCTTTGATCTGAAACCCCCGATCTGGATCTGATCTTGGCCAAAGTTCTCTGATCTAGACTCGGCCGGAGCCAAAGCAAAATTTTTTATGTAAGAAAAAGATTCTAATTATTAATTACTGTTACTTCCTTATCAAATTATTTTCGAACACTATTAGTGATTTAGTACTTCGAATAAATTATTAATTTTAATTTTAAATCAATGATGTTTGGCTGTTATTATTAATAAGAACCAAAAAGTGTTTAATAAAGTAAAATTATACTTGCCAGAGGAAGAAGATGGACCCATGCCGTCTTGACTCTCTTGTCCACTCTCAGAACTAGTCGGTCCACCCTGATGGTGGTTGTGGTGAGGACTGCTTCCGCTTCCGGCATGGTCGTTTCCGCTGTCCTCGCCACCGGATTTCAGATGCTCCGCTGCCTCAATGGACTTTCGGTGCATCCCTACAGGGCCACAGTCAATCAGTTCGCGTTGGTTATTTTCGAAATCTTGACTAAAGCTGCTTGTCTTAGAGGATTGCGCTGATAGAGACAGACAGAAAAAAAAGATTCGAGATTTTCTAGAAGTTTCATAATTTTAACAGGGTTTTCATTTGATCTCTTATCTTTTTTCTTTTTCAACTCCTACTGTCTTTAGCTATCAAATCTAGTGAGATTGAGTTGAAAGTCTCGAGGGGTGTAATAATATTTGCAAAATTTCAATTTCGTATAGAAATTTAAATTTCAATTGTTTATTTCTTGCTCAATGTAATCCGATAACAATGTTTCCTTATAAAAATGAAATAAATCCGACCGAAAATAATAATCCGACAGCAAAACATTTATTGTGCAAAAAAGCAAGGATCTACATTTACAACATCAAAAATTAGAACAATCTCCACTTGTTGTTTTGTTCATTGAAAAATAGGTAATTTCTTTTTGAACTTAGAAAATCTATTCAAGTGGAAAGAGTCTGTAAAACACATTTATATTAAAATATTATTATTACCTAGTAGCCATGGAGCTACAGACTCATTTTCCTTGGCACTTTTCAAGATTGTCTCCGGTAATGGAAGTGAGTGTCTCACCATTGCTCCGTACAGACCGTATTCTGCCATTATGGTACTCCTACCCCAGCATTTTTCCGTTTTACGCCACTTCGCCCTTCGATTTTGAAACCACACCTGTAACAAAATAATAGTTAGAAATATATATAGTATGTGTATATATAAATATAATCTATTTAATACAAAAGCAAAGGTAATATAATGCAAAAAGGTTCAGAAAACTGAACAAACAGAGTAATTTAGCCTCATATGAAATAAAATAATATACATATTCATAAAATGAAAAGAGTATTGATATAAAATATTAATGATAGTTTGGTTTTATTGATCCGAACGCTTTCATATCATATACTTGTTCTTCGTGAGATGTATATGTAAAAATATAACCAGTGACCATTACAGGTCCACAAACTTTCTGCTATAGGTGCTATATATGTATGCATATGTATCGTTAAAAAGCCTTTAGTTCGTTCAAACGTAAGCGGAAAATAATTCCAGGGTGGCGGTGCAAATTGACAGGACAACGCGTTCCCATTCATTTGAATTACGTTCCAATTCTGTCAGTGACTTTAGCATTGTTGCTACAAATTGGTACACGCCCTACCCTCAGGCGTGTCCCCTTCTACTGTCTCATCCACATGGTCGTCAGCGATGCGTGCCTCACATTTAAATAACATTCGACAATCGTCACGTACTGCAAGTTTAATTCTGACATTATATACCTATACATATATCTACACACAGAAAAGTTTTAACAAACCTATGATGTAAATTAAGTTTTCCAGACGTCAATACCACGATAAAATATACTTCTCAATCTTCAAGCATAGGGACATCTAATTCAAGACACTTTCGAGTGATTTCAGGACAGAGAAGTATTATTTTAAATAAAAAAAATCAATGTTTTAATGTAGGGAAGAGCAGGGCACAGAGGACCGGCGGGACACAGAGGTTCGCTTCAATAAAATTGTATTTTGTGGTGCAATCTCTTCGTAATGGCTGTAATTACATTCTTTAGTGACTATTTCATTTTGTGTCAAGTCGAAACGCATTTTGAATTAACGCTTTGGAAAAAAAAATATAAAAAACGAAAATTCAAGGAAAGCTTATAAGAAACTTTCATACATACAGCCTTTTCATTTGTTTATAAGTGCTTTAATTATTGAAATGTTTATTAAGTATGTCTTAGTGTTCACTTAGCTTACTTTTCGCCGAAGTTTCGTTACCGAAATGTTCGATGTATTAAATATAGGTTAGCATTGTTTATGAATTGACTGCGGGAGCACAGAGGACCAGGTAGTGGTGGGGTACACAGGACCTATGCAAATTGCGACTATGAATTGTACTTCGCTGCCTCGTCCTTAAGATCAACATGTAGTTACGCTCTAACTACTAGTTCTGCCACAGATATTTTAAATTCAAGCTTAATTTCGCGCCATCTTTCATATCGTCCCCCACTCTGATACTCGGCCTCTCCCTAGCTATCGCCATTACGTTTTTTCTGTGTGTTCTGACCGCATCGAAGCGCAAGAAAATTCCTCTTTTTTCTTATAATTAAGATGGGTTCAACATCGAAAAACCGAAAACGAAAGAGGAAGAGCCGCAGTGACGACAAAATTCTCCGAAAAATCAAGAAGCTGAAGAGAAAAGTGAAAAAAAATCAAAAGCGGCGAAGATGTGAGTCGTCTTTCTCATCTGACTCATCTTCTGACACCTCTCGCATCTCCAGATCGAGCAGTTCTAGTGGAAGTGGCTCAAGCGACTCCTCAGAAAATAGTCCAAGGTATGCCCAAAGCCACAACGGTGAGCGTCACTCACGAGGTGCGACCCCCAGATCACCCTCTTCGGTTGATCATGGTGGTGATCGTCACTCTAGAGGAGCGTCCCGTGACAAAAATGCTAATGAACGTAACCTACAAGGTACGTCAAATAAAACAAAAACTGACGGTGAGCGTAGCACTAGAGGCTCGTCACGTCAGCGAGAGGTTATCGGAAAGGGTCAAGAGAAGGAATAACCCTCGTCAGAAAATGACGTCATCGCTGTCGATAAAGAAGATTCAGTCCTTGACCAACTGGGAGGGGATCCTTTTTCAAAAAAGTCGCTCAGTAAGCCAATCAACCAGTCCATTGCACAATTATGGTCCAAAATAATGAAAGTGGGCCTACAAAAAGAACAAAGAAAAAATTTGGCTGATAAATATTCCCCTGCAGAAAACTGCAACATGATGTCTGCACCAAACCTTAATCCTGAAATCAAAGTTGTCATTGGTGCAAATGGTATCAAAAAAGACCAATACCAATGCGCTACCCAGAATCAAGTAGGGGTTGGACTGAGCGCCATAGGAAAAACTCTCACAATTCTTTTGGATCATTCCAAAACAAAAGATCCAAATGAGATGCTAATTGAGGTTAAGACATGCCTCGGTGATGCAGGGCAAATACTCTCAGATTTGCACCATGGTATTTCCATCACCAGAAGATCTCTGGTCACCTCTGGCAGAGATCCTATAATTAAGTCCGTTGCTGACGAAATTGACGTTGATACGTCGCTATTTGGAGAAAAATTCTCCAAACGCTACAAGACGGCGAAGGAAGTCAAAAAAGTGGGCAAAGATATCATTAAGCAGACATAAAAAACGGACGCTAGGAGATCTTCAGGATACAATGCATCTGCGTCTACATCTAGATCTAATAATTTAAACCGGAAAGGCCCTCTCAAGAAGAACCCCTCGGGTCAGAAGAAGGGAGGGCCAACATCATATCGGAACTAAACATCGAAGAGGTATTAAAGGTAAGCATAATTGGAGGCAGGTTACAATATTTTTCTCATGTCTGGGAAAAATTAACATCAGTGGTAAAACCACAAAACTCAAAATACAAAACGACCTGGGACCCTGCACCGATTCTTAAGTATCTCGAAACACTGTATCCTAACAAGGACATTACGCTGGAGCTCCTCACAAAAAAAATTGGCAACTCTTTTGGCCCTGATAACGGCACAGAGAGTACAGACGCTGTCCAAAATTGATCTGAATAACATAGTCACATCAGAAGATCAACTCCAAATCTTTATATCCGAAAGACTAAAAACCTCGGACAGAAATAGAAATCAGCCAACATTACACATTCCTTTTTTCAAAAACAAGAAGGAACTGTGTGCAGCATCAGCTTTATCAACATACATCAAAAGAACGTCTCAGATAAGAGGCAAGAACAACAAACTGTTCCTAACATTTAGAAAACCACATCATGAAGCGACAACGCAGACATTAAGTCGTTGGATTAAACAGACGCTTAAAGAAGGCGGTGTGGATACTGACTTATTTTCAAGTCACAGCACTAGACATGCTTCAACATCCCTAGCAGCAAAAAGAGGAGTCAACATCGACGTGATCCGCGAAGCAGCAGGATGGAGTAAAACCTCTACGGTTTTCGCCAGATTTTACAACAGGCCTATCGTCCCACAGGGAGACTTCGCATCGGCCATCGTAAATGATCAAATCAGAACTTAATGATAGAATTATAAATAAAGTTATGTGCTCCTTTTTCGTAAATCGCTCTAAAATCTTTAAACATCTACATGTTGATCTTGAGGACGAGGCAGCGAAGTACAATTAAAAGACTGAACGAACTTACTTTAAGTGAAGTTCAATCGTAATTATGCGAGTTGCCTCGTCCGAATAGATCAAACCCACCCTCCCTTAAATACCCTATATCGAGATTTCAAAAACAATTTAAAATTAAATGGCGATAGCTAGGGAGAGGCCGAGTACCAGAGTGGGGGACGATATGAAAGATGGCGCGAAATTAAGCTTGAATTTAAAATATCTGTGGCAGAACTAGCAGTTAGAGCGTAACTACATGTTGATCTTGAGGACGAGTCAGCTCGCACAATTACGATTGAACTTCACTTAAGGTAAGTTCGTTCAATCTTTTAATTTTATATCCTCACTGTTGATCAAATATTTTTATTTATTTAAATATTTTTTATTTTAGATGGTGCACATGCATCATGATGCATGTGCTGCAGTAGGCGAGGAAGACGAATATATAATTTGTTTGAATTGTTCTTAAACATTGTATAAAAGTTCTGTAATTTTTTTTCTTTATTTCTTTTTTTAATAACAAAATACGTTTAATAGCAAAAATTTTTTTCTAAATTTGCCATTATATACTCGGATTAAAAATAATAATGTATTCTAGCAAAGCGTTTATCGAAAGTAGACAGTTTTTGCAATATGTACACCAAATTTCAATTAAAAGTACGTGTTATTTATAACTATATCACCGAAAGAACGTTAAGCGGTCCTGTGTGCCCTGCTCTCCCCTACTCTCAAAGGACAACAATTATAATACTATCTTAAAAAAGTGATGTTACCAACATGTCGAATACATTTTTGTCGAAAACCTGAATGATTAGTGAAGCAAAAAACAATATTTCAAAATATATACCTAATAAGGTTAAAGAACATTAGGATGGATTGGACTGAAGTATCTGACGTCAAGTCTGACGAAAAAATTTTTTTTTTTATTATTATTCTAAAAGATCAAAATACTTAAAAAAAACGTTAAAAACAATGTTTTATCCCATTTTAATGTTTTTGATGCAAAAATAAGATGTCAAAATTGACAAAAATGTGCGCTACGCACCGTTTAAGGGATAGACGGTCGCTTTTCGGGTCGAAATTATCAAACGTGACCAATGCCACCCAGTGCATTAGATAGGTATTGCAAAAAGGTGTTGAACATAATTTTTTGAAATTTTTGACATTGGGGGAAGACTGTCAAAAATGACAAAAACTGCGCGCAATGCACCATTTCAGGGCTTGACGGTCGATTTTCGGGTCGAAATTATCAAACGTGACCAATGGCACCCAGTATATTCGAAAGGTATTGCAAAAAGGTAATGAACATAATTTTTTGAAATTTTTGACATTGGGGGAAGACTGTCAAAAATGACAAAAACTGCGCGCAACGCACCATTTAAGATCTTGAC
>UCOH01006635.1:0-13321 GCA_900474275.1 Synergus japonicus
ATATATATATATTTAATTTATATATTTATTATTATTTAAAAAAAAAAAATATTTTTAAGTTAAATGCAACGAAATGAAATAATTGTGAATGCAATCTTGTAAAATCGATAATCAGTAATAACTCTAATAAATATTATGAATAAAATGTGAAATCTTACGTTTCAGGCTACGTTCCTCTTCCTCCAAGGACAGCTGAGCCGGAAGATCTTGAACGATGTCAGCGTCTGGAACAAGACAAGGATTTTTTATATCCATCAGCAATTACTACGGACATTGATCAAGTTTATTTTTCATTTTGCCCGACAGATAAATTATTCCGTTCTAGCCAACGACTTTTTTATTAGCTCGAATCTTGGCACGAGCATCGATTTATTGGTGTGAGTTCACCTTTCTTTTGTGTCATAAATTTTTCTTCAGGACCGTGGGAGATGACAAATTTGTTATTTCAAAACTGTTCTACGCACGAAATGAATGTACGGACGATATTTTGTTAAACGAGATTTGTCGCGATGTAAATTACACGCCAAAACAAGCAAAATGTAATATTTTGTTGAGTATATGAAACATTTCTCTCAGATGAAAAAGAAGCGGGTCATGCTTTCGTTTTTTCAATTTTAAAATACACACAGATATTTTTCAGAAGCTTCCAATTCAATCTCAAGGTTTTTGTGACTTGCACTTTTAGATGATAGTAGCGACTTTTGAGATTTTATTAACTTTTACTATTTTCCTTTATCATTTCTCTTTATCATTTCCCTTTACCATGACCTTTTAATATTTCCCGTTATCAGGATTTCCCTTTACTATTTCCCTTTGCAATTTCTATTTATCATTTCCCTTGACCATTTCCTTTTAATATTTCCTTTTATAATAATTTCCCTTCACCATTTCCTTTTAATTTTTCCCTTTATCGTAATTTCCCTTTACCATTTTCTTTTAATATTTCCCTTTATCATAATTTCCCTTCTCGATTTCCTTTTAATATTTTCTTATATCATGATTTCCCTTCACCATTTCCTTTTAATATTTCCCTGTATCATGATTTCCCTTCACCATTTCCTTTTAACATTTTCCTTTACAATTTCTCTTTATCATTTCCCTTTACAATGATTTCCCTTTACCATTTCCTTTTAATATTTCCTTTTATAAATATTTCCCTTTTCTATTTCCCTTTATCATGATTTCCCTTCACCATTTCCTTTTAATATTTCCCGTTATCATGATTTCCTTTTACCATTTCCTTTTATCATTTCCCTTTACAATTTCTCTTTATCATTTCCCTTTATCATGATTTCCCTTCACCATTTCCAATTAATATTTCCCGTTATCATGATTTCCCTTTACTATTTCCCTTTACCATGATATCTTTTTACTATTTTCCTTTACCATGATTTCCGTTTACTATTTCCCTTTGCAATTTCTATTTATCATTTCCCTTTACCATTTCCTTTGAATATTTCCTTTTATAATGAGATCCCTTTACTATTTTCCTTTACCATGATTTCCCTTTTATATTTTCCTTTACAATTTCTCTTTATCATTTCCCTTTAATATTTTCCTTTATCATGAAGTCCCTTCAACATTTCCTTTTAATAGTTCCCTTTATCATAATTTCCCTTCACGATTTCCTTTTAATATTTCCCTTTATTATGATTTCCCTTCACCATTTCCTTTTAATATTTCCCGTTATCATGATTTCCCTTTACTATTTCCCTTTACCATGATTTCCTTTTACTATTTTCCTTTAGCATGATTTCCCTTCATCATTTCCTTTCAATATTTCCCTTTAGCATGATTTCCCTTCTCGATTTCCTTTTCATAGTTCCCTTTATCATGATTTCCCTTCACTATTTCCCTTTACCATGATTTCCTTTTACTATTTCCCTTTACCATTTCCTTCTACCATTTCTCTTTAACATTTCCTTTTAATATTTCCCTTTATCATAATTTCCCTTCTCGATTTCTTTTTAATATTTCCCTTTATCATGATTTCCTTTCACTATCTTTTTTTAACATTTCCCGTTATCATGATTTCCCTTTACTATTTCCCTTTACCGTGATTTCCTTTTACTATTTTCCTTTACCATGATTTTCCTTTATCATGATTTCCCTTCACTATTTCCCTTTACCATGATTTCCTTTTACTATTTTCCTTTACCATTTCCATTTGTCATTTCCCTTTACAATCTCTCTTTATCATTTCCCTTTATCATGATTTCCCTTCACCTTTTCCTATTAATATTTCCCGTTATCATGATTTCCCTATACTATTTCCCTTTACCATGATTTCCCTTTTCTATTTCCCTTTTCTATTTCCCTTTATCCTTTCCTTTTATAATGATTTCCCTTTACTATTTTCCTTTAGCATGATTTCCCTTCACCATTTCCTTTTAATATTTCCCTTTACTATTTTTTACCATGATTTCCTTTTACTATTTCCCTTCACCATGTCTATTTATCATTTCCCTTTACCATTTCCTTTTAATATTTCCTTTTATAATAATTTCCCTTTACCATGATTTCCTTTTAGTATTTCCCTTTACAATGAAGGCGTATCATAAGGATCACGTCGTCTAGACAGTCAAGAAGGGCGTATCGTCATGAGGACCACATAATCTCGCAGTTAAAAAGGTCGTATCATCAAGGGACCACTTGATCGACTGGGTCAATAAGGGCGCATCGACATAAGGGTCAAGTAGTCTAGGAGAATCAAGAAGGGCGTATCGTCACGACGAGTAACGTTATACACTGTTTCAAGAAGGGCGTATCGTACAATACGAATGTATATATATATATACATTTTTTTTTATTGAGCTAGACATAATCTGGACGGGTATAATTTATGCCCGCTTCCTTTGTCGACAGTGAATGGAGGCTTTCAAGCAGGCATTTGAATTCCTTGCGAAAGAAATTGGTGATTTGTGGTGTGAAACGTGACACATTTATCTGATTTTATGCTTCCTTGGAACTGGTCATGTGGAATCTATTCTGTGATAGCCGCGTTCCGCGAAGAGGGACCTTTAAACCTTTTTCAACCCAAGTCGAATCATTCTGGATCAGACTCGTCAAGAGTCAAAAGAGAACAGGAAAGGCGGTTACGCTAGAATCGGCGCCTGCATTTTCGAGGGATTTGCGGTGCGAAGGATGCTCGTCATTCAGGATTAGGGGACACGTTCTTTCACATTGGTTGGTCAATTTTCGACTCTCACTAACACTGTGGAGCTGTGTGCGCCTTTTTTTTCAACTATGTGACCTGCATCTGTATTTAATCTATTCCATGGAGACGAAAGAGCGTCGGACCACAATTCCTTTTTTTGCCGGACATCAAGATCGCGAATTCTTTGAAATTCAAACGCGTCTCGAGTTTCAAATCCTCTCCAATAGCGACCGAATCGAATCAAACGATTACCACTCGTCCTAACTCTTCAAAGTCAACGCTTTAATGTCCTTTATTAATTTTTATTAGTTTTCAGCCTTGAATTCGCTCCCAAGTCTCGAAACTCGACATGTGAATTTGGCCGGTGGTCTTTGTGCTGAAACTGCCTTAGCTTATCAAATTATTAGTAGAAATTTTGATCCGGCTTGTCACATACTTGCCGGATATGGTGTCCAAGTTCAAAACAGGATTTCCTCATTTTAATCTATAAATATTACAATTAGATACTTTTTGGCTCTGTAGAGCTACTCATTTTCAAAGTACAAATAGGCGTACAGAGCGGAAAAATGTATATTTTAAAGAATTTTTGTATAAAATGAATTTTAAAATTGAATTTTCCACTGAGATTTCGAAATTTTCGTTTTTTGCTAAAAGTATTGAAGGCAAACAGTTTTCCGCTCTGTGGGCATATTTATACTGCGTAGAAATGCAATTTTTCTGATACTAGAGATGCAAAGTGATGTTAAGTGACATCTGAATGATTGTAATCAAGAAAATAATTGGTCTACCCGATACAATAGTTCAATGTACAATACTTGATTCTCATATTGCCAATTTTGCAATACTAATCTAATAATGCTGCAATCAACTCGACCGCGATTTCCGACACTCGTTTCAATTCCTCCCCGTATTACTTTTATCGTAAATTAAACTCGGCGGGGTCAATTGCATTAATCGTAACGAATAGTAACGAATCGTCCCGCGTTTTATCCTCGTTCGCACCAATCGTCTATTCTTATTCTCTCGCGTTATGCTCGATCATTACGTATGTTAATATTTACATTTAGATTGCAAAGCCTAATCGAAGTGACGCCATGCGGTAATATAGTCGGCGCCATGGCGCTAAAGCCGGCCGGCTCGGCGCCCGCCCTCTCTTCACCACTTTATAACTTCTCACTTAACAGCAATCCTTTCTCTCTCTCTCTCTCGCTCTCTCTCTTTCTCTCGCTCTGTTACTCCCCCTCCCTCCCTCTCTCTCTCACTCGTCCTGCCATCAACATCTAGTGTTTCACCGATCCCCGATTACTCGATTCCTCGCTCATTCACGGACGAACGACACGTTTGTCTCAATGCGCGACTTTTTTTTTTGCTCTCTTCTCTTCTCATTCTATCTCTCATTTCATTCTTCTCTTTTCTTTTTAGTTGAAGTAGCACAAGTTCACAAGGTTGTGTAAATAGCTAACGCAAGATTCATATTTTAATCGACGGTTATTACTATTATTTTATATTGTACCGTGAAAGAAATTTAGTAATAGAATACGTTAAAATCGGATATTTATATCTTTTTCTATAATTTTCTACTCTTTTCTATCCCTTTCCAACCCTTTCCTAATCCCTTTTATCCCTTTACATTCTGTTCTACCTGATTTCATCGATTTCTAACATTATCTTTCACTTTTTATTCTTTTACATCCCTTTCTATCCCTTCAAACCCTTTCTATCCTTTTCAATCTTATTTTATCCCTCTCTGTTTTTTTTCAACCACTTTTTATTATATTATATGGCTTTCTCTTCCTTTTTGTCTGTTTCTACAATTTTTAAAAACAATTTCTATTTCTTTCTATTCCCTTTCATCTCCTTTTATCCCTTTGTATCCCTTTCGATCATTTTTATACCACTCTCTATTCTCTTTTATTTCTCCTCTCTATTCCTTTTCTATGCTGTTCTGTTTCATTCTATGCTTTGGCATTCGTTTCTATAACTTTATATTTCTTTCTTTTCCCTTTCATCCCTTTTTTATCCCTTTAGATTCTTTTCTATCCTTTTCTATCTTTTTCAGTACCTTTAAAATCATTCCTATTCTTGTATGTGGTTTGCTATCCTTATGTTTTTATTCCTTGTGTTTTTTTCTGTTCCATTCTACCTGTCATATCTCTTTCTATCCCTGTTCTATCATTTTCTAATCATTTCTATCAATTAATTTCTAAACCTTTATATTTCTTTCCTTTTTATTTTTTCCTTTCTTTTTCTATAACTTTCATGGTCTTTTTATCCCCTTCGACTACTTTTCTATCCCTTTCCATCCTTTTCTATCCCTTTCCATCCTTACCTAATCCCTTTGATACCTGATTTCATCGATTTCTAACATTATCTTTCGCTTTCTATTCTTTTATATCCCTTTCTATCCCTTTATATATCTTTCTATCCTTTTCTATGTCATTTTATCCCTTACTGCTTTTTTTTACCACATTTTCTTATATTATATTGCTTTTTCTTTCTTTATATCCCTTTCTACAATTTTTAAAAACAATTTCTATTCTTTTCTATCTTTTTCTGTACCTTTAAATTCACTCCTATTTTTTTATGTGGTTTGCTATCCTGATATTTTTATTCCTTATGTCCTTTTCTGTCCCATTTTGCCTGTCACATTCTTTTCTAAACCTTTATATTTCTTTCCTTTCTATTTCTATACCTTTCATGCTCTTTTTATCCCCTTCGACTCCTTTTCTATCTCTTTCCATCCTTTCCTAATCCCTTTGATCCCTTTACATTCCTGTCTACCTGATTTCATCGATTTCTAACATTATCTTTCACTTTCTATTCTTTTATATCCCTTTCTAACCCTTTCTATCCTTTTCAATCTTCTTTTATCCTTCTCTGTTTTTTTTAACCACTTTTTATTACATTATATGGTTTTCTCTTCCTTTTTGTCCGTTTCTACAATTTTTAAAAACAATTTCTATTCTTTTCTATTCTTTTCTATCTTTTTCTGTACCCTTAAATTCATTCCTATTTTTTATGTGGTTTTCTATCCTGATATTTTTATTCCTTATGTCCTTTTCTGTCCCATTTTGCCTGTCACATATCTTTTTCTCCCTGTTCTATCCTTTTCTAACCATTTCTATCCATTCTTTTCTAAACCTTTATATTTCTTTCCTTTGTATTTCTCTCCTTTCTTTTTCTATACCTTTCATGCTCTTTTTATCCCCTTAGACTCCTTTCCATCCATTTTCTATCTCTTTCTAGCTATTCATATCTTTTTCTATCCTTTTACATTTCTAATATTATCCTTCTCTTCCTATTCTTTTATATCCCTCTCTACAGTTTTTAAAAACACTTTCTATTATTTTCTATCCATTTCTATCTTTTTCTGTCCTCTTAAATTGATTCCTATTTTTTAGTGGTTTGCTATCCTTATATTTCTATTCCTTATATCCCTTTCTATTCCATTTTACCTGTCATATAACTTTCTATCCCTTTCTATCCTTTTCTGTTTCATTCTACGCTTTGGTATTATTTTCTATACCTTTCTATTTCTTTCTCTTCCCTTTGATCCCCTTTTATCCCTTTGTATCCCTTTCGATCTTATTTATTCCCCTCTCTATACTCTTCTATTCCTTTCTATTTCATTTTATCCTTTTCTATTATGTATTTTTTCTAACACTTTCTATTACTTTCTATACCATTAAATTTTCTATTCTTTCTCTCTATTCTTTCTATCCTTTTCAATCTTTTTCTATACTTCTATATACCTTTCTATTCCTTTCCCTCCCTAACTTTAAAATTAGAATTTTTAATTTTAATCATCTTCATAAAGTTTTTTTGTATGCTTTTATTTATATGCATATTTGTTTATGCATTATTGAAACTTACTGAAGTCATTAGGACAGGATTTGCAGCAACGACCCGGAAGTAATACTGGTTCATCGCAGGTCAGCTTCGGACACTCGTTTTTTATGTTTCTGCACTGAACTCTGGCCACAATTCGTCTTTTCTTTTGTATCTGTAACAAGACGATTGAGAATGCATTAATTAATAAATTAATTTATGTTTCTTCAATGATTTTTTGCAAATAGATTGCAAAGGAATTAAACAACTGAATAATTAAGTCAGCTAGTGACTATACAATAATTAAAAGACACTTGTAATTATTACTGAGTGATTTTAGACGATTGCAGTGATTACAAATATTTTCCAAGTAATTTTAGGTAGTTTTAGTGATTGAAAGGCATTTTAAGTGATTTCCGGGTGATTTTAGATAATCGCAGAGATTGAAGGCGATTTTTAAGTGATTACAAGTGAGTACAATGACTGCAGGTGATTATAAAATTCTAATTTCATTTCTAAGTGATTTTAGACAATTACTGTGATTTTTAAATGATTTCCGAGTGATTGCAGTCACTGAAAGTGATTTCACAATGTTTTTAGTTCGTTTTAAATTGATTAAAGGTGATTATAGAGAGTTTTTATCTGAATTTAGGGGTTGTAGGTGATTACAGTGATTTAAGTGATTGCGAATGATTTTCGAGTGACTTCATGTGATTTTAAAATTCTTCTATGTAATTTCAGATAATTTCAGGTGATTATAAAGATTGTTTTATCTAAATTTAAGGGTTGCTGGTGATTACAGTGATTTTAATGATTGCGAATGATTTTCGAGTGACTTCAGGTGATTTCATGTGATTTCCAAGTGATTTCAGGTGATTTTAAGTTTTAATAACTACAATCAATTCTCAGGTAATTGCAGGTGATTTTATAGTGAGTATGCATTGCTTTTTATGTGATTGCAGACGAATTTCATGATTGCAGTTAATTAAAAGTGATTGCAGGTGATTACAAGTGATTGCAAGCGATTTTCGAGCCGCAACTAAACTACAAAATTATATTTCCAATATTCGGTGATCTCACACCCCAAAAACCAAAGCAAAGACTCACTGGAACCAAAAAAAAAAAAAAATTGGCGAACTTGAATAAGCAGACTTTAATTGTCAACTCGTAAAAAAATCGAGACGTCTCTATAGACTAAACAATTATACTCGTCTAGACCAAGAAATTGAAAAGCAACTTTACGATTGACTTCTCATTGTTTTTAAAGATTTTTATTGGCCGCACCTAAAGGAGTCAATTTTTTCGCAACAGCTGGCATCAATAAAATGTCTGAGATATTCTTATTAATATTCACAATGTTCACAATAAAATATAGAGGCATCAGAGCGTTGTGTCATCGGTGTACGATAAGTTTTGATTAAAGACTGGTGATGCAATCAATCAGCGTATCATCAATTATACAACTTTCGACTCTAAACAGAGTACGCATCACTGTCATGTGAAGTGATAAGCTGTATATGATTAAAACGTGGATGCTAATTAATTATTTAATAAGCACTTGTAATCTACGAGATTTGCATTCATTTTTTTAGCAGGCCTTAATTGAAATTTCAATTAAATTCCGAATATTATTAATTTAATTAAATCCCCTGAAATATATATGACAGATAAACTGTCCAAGTGTCCACAACATTTGTTTTTTTTATTAATTAGCGTCTCATGAAACTGATTTCATCTGTCTTGTTATTATTTTTTTACAATTGTCGTTAAAAATTAATTTGAAAGCGATTTCCGAGTGATTTTAGACGATTGCAGTGACTGAATTGAGCCACTGTGTAAAACTCGCTAATTCACACACTTTCGTTGTCTGTCCTTTACTTCTTCTGCTTCATCTTTTTATTCTTCCTCGCTTCTTTTTTTTTTTTTTTTTTTTTTTGCCGCGAGGAGAGGACGACCTATCAATAGTATCTTGTGCACACTAAAGTGCGAGTGTCGTTCCTTCGAAGTCTAAAAATAAGGCGGGCATCGCCATTCCGAACGATCAACGACAAACGACCAAAGCTCTCAACTCAGACTTCTCTTTGCTCTTCCCAGCTGAGATGGCCAGCAAAAGTGAACCGACTTGCAAAAACTCGAGACGAGTGCCGTCGATCAGACTTGAAAGCGTCGATACTCCTGATTTCAAAACATAAGATAGCTTTCAGGAAGGTCAATGGTCTTTCAGAATAATATTTACGGGAAGAATTTCTTGGTAAAAAGCTTTCTTTGCTCATCAGAAAATTATACCTTGATTGTATTCGTTTTTTTTTTGTTGAGAAATTGGACTGCATAGAAAAGAAATAGAAAGATGTAGAAATGGGATAGGAAGAGATAGAAGGTGTTAGAGAAGGATAAAGGGGGATAGAGAAGATGAGACAATGATAGAAAGGGATAAAAAGGGATAGAAAGGGATAAAAATGGAATAGAAAGGGTTTGGAAAATATAAAAATTGGATAGAGAGGCATAGATATGAATAGGTAAGGGATGGAGGGAGATAGAAAAGAAAATCCGTAAATAAATGGGAAATGGAAATAATAGAAAAGAATTGAAATGAATAGGCAAGGGATAGAGAGAGAGATAAGAATGGAATGGATAGGTATACAGAAGGAAAGAAAAGGATAAAAATAATCAGGAATTGGAAGAGCTAAAAAGTATAGAAAAATATAGATAAGTATAGAAATTGGATAGAGAGGGATAGGAATGAAAAAAATGATATTAAAAATAGTATATAAATATATAGAAAAAGACAGGGAGTATAAAACATGGGTAGAAAGGGATATAAAAGAATAGAAAGATGAGGAGAAGAATTTTAAAAGATAAGAGTAGACAGAAAAGGATAGATGGGGATATCAGGGATAGGAAGAGTTAAAAAAAGAATAGAAAGGAATACAAATGAGATAGGAAGATATAGAAGGCGTTAAAGAAGGATAGAAGGGGATAAAGAAGATAAGACAGATATACAAAGGGATAAAAATGGAATAGAAAGGGTTTGGGAAGAATAGACGAGGATAAATGATAGAAAGATAAAGAAGAAGATAAAAACAGGCATAGAAAGGGATAAAAATGGAATAGAAATGGTTTGGAAAGGAAAGAGGATAGAAAATAATAAAAATTGGATAGAGAGCGATGGATTTGAATAGGCAAGGGATGGAGGGAGATAGAAAAGAAAATCCGTAAATAAATGGGAAATAGAAATGATAGAAAAGAATTGAAATGAATAGGCAAGGGATAGAGAGAGATAGAAATGGAAGGGAAAGTTATACAAAAGGAAATAAAAGGATAAAAATAATCAGGAATAGGAAGAGTTAAAAAGTATAGAAAACGATAGATACGTTTAGAAATTCGATAGAGCGGAATAGGAATGAAAAGAATGGGATAAAAAACAGTATAGAAATATATAGAGAAAGATATAAAACATGGATAGAATAGGAAACGAAGTGATAGTAAATGATAGAAACTAATAGAAAATTGTGGTAAAGAGATAGAAAGGTATATAAAAGAATAGAAAAATGAGAAGAAGATTTGGAGTAGATAGGATGATACAGAAAAGCGTAGAGTTGGATATCAGGGATAGGAAGAGTTAAAAAAGAATAGAAAAGAATACTAAGGAGATAGGAAGAGATAGAAGGTGTTAAAAAAGGATAGAAAAGTATGGAAATGGGATAGAAAATGATTAAAATAGGATAGCAAGGGATGGCGAAGAGTGGAAGAGGATAGAAAATTATAGAAATGGTATAGAAGGAGATAGAGAAGATAAAACAGGGATATAAAGGGACAAAATGGAATAGAAAGGATTTGGGAAGGATAAAAGAGGATATAAAAGAAAGATAGGAAGGGAGGTAGAAAAGAAAATCCGTAAATAAATTGAAAAAGAAATGGTAGAAAAGAATAGAGAGGGATAGGTAGGTATAGAGAGAGAAAGGAATAGATTTGAAAGGTATACAAAAGGACAGAAAAGGAAAAAAATGATAAGGGATAGAAAGAGTTACAAAAGAATAGAAAGGGAAATCCCTGGATAGATGTAGTATAGAAAACGATAGAAAAGTATAGAAATTGGATGGAGAGGGATAGAAATAAATAGAATGGGATAAAAAAGGTATAGAAATATATAGAAAAAGATAGGGAAGTATAGATTATGGATAGAAAGGGATGAAATGGGAAACAAAGTGATAGTAAATAATAGAAAATAATAGAAAATCATAAACTGTATTATTATTTTTAATATTATTCGTTTTTTATTTATTTAAAAAAAATTGAAATAGACTAAGATTTGAAACTTTTAAGACATTAGTGAGAATCACTGTAAAATTTTGTCTCCATTTTAAATTTGAACAAATCGTAATCTAATCTTCTATCTAACATATACAATGAGCAAAGAAAGAAGTTGTTTTAATTCATGCAAATTTTTCAAAAAATGTGATGAATCGTCAGTAATAAAAAACCAGTCGAGATTTTTAATGACCACTGTCCGCGTAAACAAGAAATAATTCTTGATACGTACATAAAGGAGTACTACACTTTGAATGCTAATGACAATTATTACGCGACCACTGAGGAATTCGGGCTTCGTATACAGTTTTGAAAACAGCAGTTTTGGAATTTAATTAAAATTAAGTCACTGCAATTGTTCTACTTCCTAATCGAGTACTTATTATGTCAACATTCAAATATTCCTCCCACCCAAGATGAAATAACTAATTTACGTTTTCATAATAATAATAATAATAATAATAAATTTTTAATTAATTAAAATTAAATTAAATTATTCTTACCGGTATGCACTCGCATTTGATGCAGTACATGACTCCGAAAGGGGGCCCTAAGTCAGCAAACCACGTCGAACCCAGTTCGCGAATTTGCTTGCCGAATATGCATTCTAAAACAGAAAAAATAGAGAGGTCAATTTTTTTATTTTATAAAGATAAACAATTATAAGTTATAAATTACAATATCGGGATGAAAATTGTAGAAAATAACAGAAATATATAGAGAAAGATAGGGAAGAATAGCAGACGGATAGGAAGGGATAGAAAGGGATAAAGAGGAATAGATAGGAATAGAAAATAAAGTTGGAAACTAATAGAGGATATAAAAGAATTAAATGAAATAAAAAGGGATAAAAAAACAAAAAATTTAGTCAATCGAATCATTTTACAGCAAAATTATTAAAATTAGGGATTTTTTGCGTCTGTACGCATATTCCTACTATAAAAATGAGGACCTCTACAGAGAGAAAAAATACCTAATTATCATATTTGCAGAGTAAAGTGAAGAAATCGAATTTTAGTGATAAAAAAAGATGAATAAAATTTTTAAAATTGGCGAAAATTTACAATTTTTCCAGAGAATGATTGATGAGAAAATTGCAAAGTCTTCAGGCTTAGGTATGCAAAAGGCCGCGTTACAGTAATGATATTCCGGCAGATAGTGCGTGGATCTCTTATCTCTAAACGGTCCCACGCTGCCATAAGGTAGATACGATGTTTACTTCCTACGCGGCTCGACAGCACAGCCAGAAAGCAATGTATGTCACGCTGATTTCGCTCGTCATGCGACAGGCGTCTACGTCTGGCGAAATATTTTATTCATGCCCCGAAGTTCCCGATTCCAGGAATGGATTCGCACAATTTTTGGAATCAGATAACAACATTTGATCTCTGTCCGAAGCACTGCCAATGGCCGATACTCAAAAGGACGCCGAACTCAGTTTCTTTAGTCTCAAGAAAAATTAGAGTCGAAAATAAATCAAAAATCAAAAAAAAATCGTGTGAGTCACGGGCGGAGGGAAAAGAGTATTTTAAAATCTACTTTCAGGGGAAAAAGAGGAGTTTTTAATTGGATTATTATTTTCTAATTTTTTTTTAGTTTATTTAAAACTCTTTATTTAATTCTTTTTTACATTCTCATCAGAGAAAATGTATTAGATTTGTGTCAAATTTGACCCCCCAGTTTTCATCAAATGTCCACGTTTTGGGACAACTGAACATGATTTTCGAAGTCGTTTTTTTTAAAAAAGAGTTTTCAAAGATTCACAGGCTTGGAATCATCTTGGAACTGGTCTAGATCGTCGAGGCGATGTCTGAACCTAAAGAAAGGGAGGTTATCAAGTCATTTTGAACGAATAGAACCTTCACAATGGCGCCCGAATGGCCCGAATGTATTTTCTGGCCAACATTCTTCAATTCGGGCGCCATTGCGGGGGTTCTATTCGTTCAAAATGACTTGATAACCTTCCTTTCCTTAAGTTCAGACATCGGGTCGACGATCTGGACCGGTTCCAAGATGATTCCAAGCCTG
>UCOH01006636.1:0-23088 GCA_900474275.1 Synergus japonicus
TCTCTCGCGAATATATAACCTCGGGACACCCCTATGCCCGCGTTCCGGACCAAGGACCCCATCGTCCCCCCCTTTTCCCAGGAAGTCGCGAAGCGGCGGAAACGACGCGGAAGGCCCCAAAAACGTCTCGGAAAGAGGCAACGTGCCCAGATTCGCGAGACGGTCAGTACCGTACCCACAGAACCCGATTTCGCCGTGATCTTACCCCTTTCCCCCTTAAAACCTCCTACGGAGAAACCGCGTGACAACCTGATGGTTGCGGCCCTCTTCTTCAGCCCGAATCGCCCATTACCTCCCCCAGAAGAGCTCTTTGACGAAGACATCCTCTTCATCCCCACAAATAGTTCTCCTGAAACTTTTTCCCCAATGTGTGACAAATCCGTTTATCCGCGAAACGGAAGTTATATTTTTGATTCTCCTTAGGAACGCGATCCGGTTTATCAATAACCCCGAAACGCGAACCATAACAGTTTCATACTAATATTTAACCCTTTGTCTGACTATAAACTTCCTATACTACTGTACATTGATCTTGACTCTCTTTAAACTACTTTAAACTTTCCTAAAATCACTTGATATCACTGAAAATCTTTTAAAATCTGTTAAAATCTTTTAAGATATCTTGAAATATTGTGAAATCTATAGAAATATCGATAACAGAATTTTTATTTTTAAATTCTACAAAATCCTTTGTAATCTTTAAAAAGCTTTTGAAATCCCTTTAATTCTGCGACAAGACGTAAAATTTATTTAAGAAAGGGCCCAAATCCCTCAAAGTTTATTTAAAAGATTTTTTGGTATCTAAAATTTAAATCGCATAGATCCCTTAAAAATCTTAAAATCTTTTTTAATTCCTTCTTGAAATTATTTAAAGTTCCTTAAAGTCAAGTTAAATTCTTTAAAATAACTTGAAATTCCTTAAAATTACTTAAAGTCTTCATGAAATCTTTTGAAATCTTTTAGGTTTTCTTAGAATTCAGAGAATTTAAAGGGAATTGCTTGAAAATTACTGAAAATTCCAAAAGAAATACTTTTAAATTCTAGAAATCCTCTGTAATTTCTAGAAAACTTTTGAAATCTCTTTAATTCCACAACACCTAAAATTGATGCAAAAAGTGTCCAAATCTCTGAAAATTAATTTCTAAATTTTGTTGGTATCCACAATTTCCGCAAAATCCCTTAAAATTTAAATTCCATATTATCTTTCAAAATCTTTTGAATTCTTTCTTGAAATTCCTTAAAGTTCCTTAAGTAACTTAAAGCCAAGTGGAATTCCTTAAAATAACTCGAAATTCTCTAAAATTACTTAAAGTCTCTATGAAATCTTTTGTAATCTGTTAGGCTTTCTTAGACTTCAAAGGGAAATGCTTTAAAATTACTGAAAATTTCAAGAAAATCTTTTAAGATTTCTTGAAATATTGTGTAATCTACAGAAATCTCGGTAACATAATGTTCATTTTGAAAATTATCATTTAAAAATCTTGTAAATTTCATTTTTAAAATCCTTTGATGTTTCTTAAAATCTCTTGAAATCCCTTAGGTTTTCTTAGAATTCAAAGAGTTTCAAGGGAATTGCTTAAAAATAACTAAAAAATTTCGTCAAATTTATTTTTGATATTATGAATCCAAAAAATGCAAAAATAAAAAAAAAAAAGAATAAATAAAATAAAATAAAAATGTTCGTCATACTAGACTTCTGCAACTTCAACTAAATATAATTCCTTCCTATTGTAAATTTTCTCCATTATTGTTACAATAAATTTTTTATTTCCGGACATTCTTGATATTCCGTTCAGAAAAATAGGCAATTTTTCCGCAAGAACAGATCGGACCATATTGCATAGATTTCAGGGAGAAAAAAAATTCGGTCCGACAAGTCGAACAGCTTGAATTTTCATTTACGCCAGCTAAGAAACTTTTTTCACTTTACATAATTTATTCCCGATCGTGCGACAGAACAAAATGCCGCATACGAATGAGAGGACGGTAGTCAGGAAGAAAAATAAAAAAAAAGAAAAGTTCAATAGACGCGAAACCAATATGAAATAGACCGTTGTCTCGGCATCCTGATTGATATCCTTAACGTGACTTACTTGGACTTGATGCTTGTAACGGGAAATTCGTTATTTTTGTCCTGAGATTCAGCAAACACAATGCCGCATAAATTCCATCCACGTCCTCGCGATGTCCAAATGTTGTACGTGTGTGAGGGAAGGTGTATGGGTGTAGGTTTAAGGATTCGCGCTTGCGTGTGTGTGGAAGCTCTCCAGCATTCCCGGACGTCTAAGTAATCATCGTTCCCACGTTTCGCCATACCGGAGATTATACTGGCCGGGACACAAAGGGATAGTTTCAACACTAACGACTCCATTTTCAGACGAGCTTGCGCTATACTTGGTCACAAGCATCAGGTTAATCTTCCAATTGCCGGTAGCGTTTAAGACAATTATAAAGAGAAACAGACAAGAAACGAGATAATATAGAGACGTTGACTTGACATTTACCGACTTCAAGGGTTAATATCCATTAATATCCAGGCTAATTTAGCTGTAGTTCTTAATCCTCCAGATGTGGTTCCTAATCTACATTGGGTTGAAGTTTCAAGTCCGAAGATTTTTTTACATTTACTAGCAGACGAACAAGATTATTTTGAAGTGATTTTGAATTTTTTTTTATTTTTTATTTTGATTTGATTTGACTTTGATTGATTTTTAAGTGAAATTTTGACAATTTTAAAAGATTTTGTGAGAATTTTAAAGGATTTCATGGAATTGTATCAGATTTCTAATAGTTTTAACAAATTTTAAAGATATACAAGAATTTTAAATGTTACCGTATTTTAAGAATTTTGTAAAGTTTGTCAGGGAATTTTATCAACACGATTATTTTGTTTTGCTTTTTACAACTTGAAATCATTCCAAAGCTAATCAGATTTAAAAATTATAATGTATTCGAGATTTTAGAGACATTTTTAGAGAGAAATCACTTTTTTAGAAAGGAATTCTTGACGATTTTGAAGTGATTTTGATTTTTTTTTTCATTTTTATTTGATTTGACATTGATTAATTTTGATTTGACTTTTGATTTTCGATTTTTAAGTGAAATTTTGACGATTTTAAAAAGATTTCGTAGAATTTTAAGAGACTTTTAGGATATTTCGTGAAATTTCAAAGGAATTTATGCAATTTTAAGAGACTTTTAAGAATTCTTAGCGATTTTAAAGGGAATGCTAAATGTTTTGAAATTTGGTGAGATTTTAAGGGGTTTCTAAAAATTTTAAACGATTTCAAAGAATTTCAGCGACTTCTAAGGTTTTCGTGAAATTTTAAGGAATTTCAAAAGGTTTCTAAGAGTTTTATGGGGTTTTGAGGAATTTTAAGATATTTAAAAATATTTCCAAGAATTTCGAGGGATTTTAAGAGATTTATAATAATTTTAAGTGATTTGAAGAGAATTTTATGATCTTTAAAAAATATTATGAGACTTTTAAAGAATTTCATGGAATTGTATCAGATTTCTAATAGTTTTAACAAATTTTAAAAATATAAAAGGATTTTAAAGGTTAACGAATTTCAAGAATTTTTTTTAATTTGTCAGGGAATTTTATAGAGAGATTTCAAAATATTTTTACGATTTCAAAAAATTTAGTAGAATTTTTATAGATTTGATAGGTTTTTTTTTGAGATTTCTAATAATTTTAAAATTAAGATTTTTTTTAGATTTTATTTTTAGATCAGTTTAGATAAATTTTTTAAAGATTTTGTAGAATTTTTAAGAATTTCATGGATAACACTCGTTTCACAAATAACACTCATAATGTCATTTTTGTTGCAGGTAAATATAACACCGAATTCCGGGTAAATATAACACTTATTTTTTTCTGTGGCATGAAATTGTATTTTTCTAGTAGTTTTATCGAATTTTCCAGATATAAAAGAATTTTAAATTTTACCGTATTTTAAGAAATTTGTAAAGTTTGTCAGGGTATTTTATGGAGAGATTTCAGAAGATTTTTATGATTTTTAAGTGATTCTCACGAAATTCGAAAAAGTTTTAGGATTTTCAAAAGATTTCGTAGAATTTTAAGGGATTTTAGGATATTTCGAGAAATTTTAAAGGAATTTATGCAATTTTAAAAGATTTAAAATTTGATTTTTAAAGATTTCAAAGAATTTCAGCGATTTCTAAGGTTTTCATGGTATTTTAAAGAACTTCAAAAGGTTTTTGGGATTTTAAGAGAAATCAAGAGATTTTAATGGTTTTTAAAAGACTTAAGGCATTTTAAGGGATTTTATTAACTTTTATGAAATTTCTAATAATTGTAAGGGATTTCAAGAGATTTTTCTGATCTTTAAAAGAGTTTGTGAGAATTTTAAAGATATAAATGAATTTTAAATGTTACCTTATTTCAAGAATTTTTTTAAGATTTAGTAGAATATAAAAGGATTTCAAAGACGATACATTTTTTAAGGGCTTTCAAGAAATTATTGGATTTTTAAAAGTTGCAGTTTTTAAAATTTCAATATTTCGCGAAAATTTGATTGAAATAGGATAATTAAAATTAATAATCTCAAAATTATTTATGTGTAATTATCTAATTATACTTTATTGAAATATTCAAACCTTGAAACGAAACTTTTTATTTAAAATCAAAAATTGTATGAAGAATTTTAAAAACTGCAAGACTTGAGGAGCTAAGATTAATTAATCAAAGTCATTAGCAGCTTTGACGGGGGCAATACCCCCATGAGGCAATTGCCCCATTTAGCTCTATTTAGAATGGAATTTTGACGAGGTCCTGGTCAGAATTTCTATTTGCTATTTATAAAAATATTTGAATATAAATTTTTACCTGTTTCAGAATAAAAAATCAATTCACCTTAAAATCCTAAAAAATATCGTCAAATATTATCCCTGAATCTGAGCCAAAATTGGCTCGGACGAGTTATCATGTATATTCAATTTCACTTGATTCAAGCGGTTTAATTTTCTCGCTCTCTTATTTGTCAATATTTTCAATCACTGATCATTTATTCCGAAATATTTGTTGATTTAAATCCGTACACAAGTTATTTTGTTGAAACAGGACACCATGCGAGATCTGAAAATTCGCGGACTAAATGAATTCTCTCATATTTCAAAATGTTTGACCAATAAATAAATTGCATTGAAGTTATATGAAACCTCAAATAAAATTTCATTCACGTGCCAATTAATTTTATTGAAGTAGGAAAACATCTGTAATTAATATGATTATTCTTTTCATGGAATACTTTACGACTTAATATTGATTTTGCAATAATCTTCCTAAAAAAGTAAAAAAAAAATACTCAAAGGAATACGTTTCTATCACCATTAAGTGGCAAAAGTGGTTGGAAATGGAGAGAAGAGTGATTCAAAACCATATCGTGAATTCTACATAAGCAAGAACTTGAAACCCAAGCTTGAAGCTTTAAAGGAAACTTCTCAGCAGTTCAGAAGTTTTAGACGAAGAAATCTCTTTTCCCTTTACTTTTATGTGCCTTTCATTTACTTTTACAAATCGAGTAGTTCAGATACAATAAGAAATCACTTAAATTATATTGAATTATATTGAATAGTGTTGAATTATTTCCGCTTACAAATCTAACTTCAATAATCTTATAGCTGAATATCTACTTAACTTGATTGTTCTTGGAATTTGTCGATTTGAAAATGTGAATAAAAGAAAGGAATAAACTTATTTTACGATAAGGGTAGTAAAAGCTTCAAAGGGTGAAAACACTTCTCTCTATGACTTTGCTGAATTTATCAGGAAACGACGTTAAGTCAAGCTCAGAAGGGGGTAATTTAACCCTTGCGTGATTCAAGAATGGAATAATAGTCGCTGAACAAAAGGAAAACTTGAGGCATAAAACTTACCAGAATAAAAGGGCTATCGATCATTTCCATTATGAATTTATAGGTACTTGAATTTTTCGATTTTATTGATGTTATAAGAACTAATTTTGATGTTACAGGGTGGCGATTTACGATTTTAAATTTCTGGTCATTTTCCCGGTTTTTCACGGTCAATTTTGTCAATTTTCCAGGCGTTGCTCGGGATTTTAAGATACTTTAAGTAATTTAAGGGAATTTCAAGTTATTTTAAAGAATTCCACTTAGTTTTAGGAATTTTAAAAAGGAATTCAAAAGATTTTAAGGGATCTCATTGGATTTCTATTTTAAGGGATTTCGCAGGACTTTTGGCTACCAGAAGATTTTTTAAATGAATTTTGAAAGATTTGGACATTTTCTTTAAAAAATTTCACGTGTTTTTATGCAATTAAATGCATTTCAGAAGCTTTTTAGAAATTACAAAGGATTCATAGAATTTAAGAGTATCTCTCTTGAAATTTTCAGTAATTTTAAAGCATTTCCCTTTCAATTCTATGTAAACCTAGGAGATTTCAAAAGATTTCATAAAGACTTTAAGTAATTTTAGAGAATTTCGAGTTATTTTAAGGAATTTCACTTGGATTTAAGTTACTTAAGGCACTTTAAGGAATTTCAAGAAAGAATTTAAAAGATTTTAAAAGATAATATGGAATTTAAATTTTAAGGCGTTTTGCGGAAATTTTGGATACCAATAAAATTTAAAAATTAATTTTCAGAGATTTGGACACTTTTTGCATCAATTTTAGGTGTTGTGGAATTAAAGGGATTTCAAAAGTTTTCTAGAAATTACAGAGGATTTCTAGAATTTAAAAGTATTTCTTTTGGAATTTTCAGTAATTTTTAAGCAATTCTCTTTAAATTCTCTGAATTCTAAGACAATCTCAAAGATTTCAAAAGTTTTCATGAAGACTTTAAGTGATTTTAGGGCATTTCAAGTCAGTTTAAAGAATTTAACTTGACTTTAAGGAACTTTAAGGAATTTCAAGAAGGAATTCAAAAAGATTTCAAGATTTTTAAGGGATCTATGCGATTTAAATTTTAAGGGATTTCGCCCAACTTTTAGACACCAAAAAATCTTTTAAATCAACTTTGAGAGATTTGGGCACTTTCTCAAATAAATTTTATGTGTTGTTGTAAAATTAAAGGGATTTCAAAATCTTTTTAAGTATTATAAAGGATTTTGTAGAATTTAAAAATAAAAATTCTGTTATCGATATTTCTATAAATTTCAGAATATTTCAAGACATCTCAAAAGATTTTATCAGATTTTAAAAGATTTTCAGTGATATCAAGTGATTTTAGTAAAGTTTAAAGTAGTTTAAAGAGAGTCAAAATCAATGTACAGTAGTATAGGAAGTTTATAGTCGGACAAAGGGTTAAAAAGCAGTATGAAACTTTCAGAAGATACCCATGAAGAGATTAAGTAGTATTGGTCATTTTATGTCAGACATAAGTGGAATTCAAGTAGTATAGGTCATTTTTAATCAGACATAAGAGAATCTAAGTAGTAAAGGTCATTTTAAGTCAACCATGCTGTTTATTCATTTAGTAGGAAGACAATTTTCTTTCTTTTGTTTTTTTTTTTGCATTTTTAGATTAATCATATCAAAAAAGTTCGCGAAATTATTTTATTTTTATTTATTCACTATTAGAAATTTACACGGCGTTGTCCGGGTTTTTAAGAAATTTCAATGGATTTTATATAGAAATTTTAAGTGATTTTTTAAAGAATTTAGGGAATATCAAAATGTATCTTAAAAAACGTCAAGGAATTTTTAAAAGAATTCAAAATAATTTTAAGGAATTTCAAAAGGATGGATTCAAGATTTATGGATTTTGAGAGATTAGTGATTCTGAAGGTTTTTGTGAACTTTTATATATTTTAATCAATTTTAAGACATTTAAAAAATATTGAAAAGTTTTTAACGAATTTCAACTAACGCTAAGGAATTTATCTTACTTATTGCAGCAGAGTGGATTCTTGTTATTTTTTCCGATCGGATTCAAGCACTGAAATTAAAAGTCCAGTAGTTCATTGATTAAAGGGTGTATTTTTATCTCAGCTACTTATCGTGAACCAAAGATTTAAATTTCACAGTACTGTTAATCAACATCACTTGTTAAATGAATTGCTAATAAATGCAATGATACAGGTAATAATGAAATTATTATAGACTAATTATTATTACTGAGTAATATTTTTACATTCTCATCAGAGAGAATGTATTACATTTGTGTAAAATTTGACCCCCCCAGTTTTCATCAAATGTCCACGTTTTGGGACCCCCTGAACCCGGAAAACATGTTTTTACGAATGTGTCTGTCTGGCTGTCTGTCTGTCTGTAGATTTTAGTTTGTTAGCACGATAACTTTCGAAAGAATTGGCCGATTGGATTGTCCTTTGGTATACTCTTTTAGTGTCCCAAAATGAAGGTCAAGTTCGTTGGCCAGCCATTTTGGATAAAAATTCAAAAAGTTGGAGCATTTTGAAAATTTTTGAACCCACTTTTTTTTTAATTTAAAAATTCTAATGACGGATGTTCGTAGTACTCAAAAAGACAAACAATTTTTCTGAATGACTTTTTTGGATAAAAAAAATTGAAAGACTTATAACATTTTGAAAATCCAAAAAAATGAAATAAAACTTGAATTAGAAGCCAAAAACGCACGATATGAAAAAAAGTCTAAAGATGAAAAATGTTTCTTTTTGAACACCCTATAGGATAGGCATAACAACTTTTTGAATTTCCTTAAAAAATCGAAAATTCAAATTTTGAGCCAAATAATGCAAGATACAGAGAAAATGATAAGAAACATAATTATTAGTTTTAAAAAGATCCACAAGTTCCCCTTGAACCATTTTTCAACAGGATGAGTAGTTTTCGTTTTAATCATGAAAAATATTGTTAAACAAAGCCGATGAGCCCTGATGAGAATGTGCTCCTTAAGGTCGATAGAACCTTAAGTAATTTAGCTTTCGTTTGCATTCCATTCCATTTTGTAGTAATTTAAAAACAAATAGGTGCAAACGTCGCGACGCTCGCAAGTGTCCCGTAGGGCGCAAGCGTCGCAAAGAATGTGCCCGCGTAAGCGGGCAGATTTTTTTTAGTAATAAATGAATGGATTCGTTTACATTATTGTGAGAACTTCCATTTAAATTAATAAACACAAATTACCAGATATTCAAAAGAATGCCTGATTCAATTATGTATAAACATTTTTCTGCATGAAGTATTTTTACATTTAGCTTTTGATCGATTTCTTTAAATAGTTAAAAATAATAACATCTGGAGTATAAAAGATACTTGTGAGTAAAATAGGAACAAAAAGGGGAGATTTTTTTGTAGTTAAACCCGGGCATTAGGTATTTTTTACTATAGCGCATATAATCCCACGAAGAGTATATTATGAATTTCTTAATCTCCACTTTATGAGAATTACTGCCTTGCAAACGTATACTACTATAACTATGTATATGAATATAATATATACAGGTTCTAAATGAAAAATAAAAAGATCATTATATAATCTTTTTATATAATCTTTTATATAATTTTTTCCACTGAATTATTTCGTTTGACAAGTAATAAAATTGATAAGAAAGAAGTAAAAATATGTAAATTTAATATAAGAATGTTTTTAATGTTATTAACATTTATTTTAAACCCTTATAAAATAATACAATTATATCTATTGTTATGTGCAGTAGACACCTTAAATTAACTTTTATATCTTGCCAAATTTCTTTCTAATGGAGAATGTAATATAATAACCGAAACACGACTTACACAGTTCTTTTTACTTTTGGGGATCGAACTTTTTTTTATCTAATGGTAAAATAAGAGAACATTAAGGGTTTGAGTCTTTTTTTGCAGAACTCCTCTGACTTCTAGTGCGTGTCTTTCCCAATCGACCCTCACAAAAAACAGGAACTCGAATTAAAGTCTTTTATAACTTTGGGGTGAATTTTTGCTTGATTGTAGTGTTAAGAGGATAGTAATAGTTTCTAATTGTTAAGAAAGGGTGAATAGTTATTTGTAAGATTATCTTTTTTTTTAAGTTCAGATAGATAATTAATGCCTAAGTAATTTTATGTAAAATATACTTAAGGGGTTATTCTACTTTATAAGCTGAAAGAAAAGAGCTATTTTTGAACATTTTTTTTTTGAGTATATCATGAACGGTACCAGGGATATTTCGGTAACGGCTAGCTGAAAAAAAAAACCAAAGTGGGTTTACTTCAGTATAACTAAAACTAAGTCTGTTGAAAATAATAATTAATATTTATGAAAAAATAACAAAATGGCGGACAAAAATTTTTAAAAAATATATTTTTTTACTGTTTTTTTGTTTAAAAGATTCGTAAAAATGTTATTTTATAATATATTATAGGCAACAGACCCAGTTCAATATGTGTAGAATGTGTGGTTTAAATTTTATAAGGATCGGTCGAATAGTTTTCATAAAATCCTTGGTATCGTTTTAAAAACGCTGTTTTGAGAAAAACGCGTTAAAAACAATAACAATGCAATAAAATAAATAAAAAACAATTTTTTTACGTATTTTAAGACATGTTTTATCATACCTAAAAATATTTATATCCATATCTTTCTTGACATACTCAAAAAAAATGTTGAAAAATAGCTCTTTTTTTAAGCGTATAAAGTAGAATAACCCGTTAACGGTTTTTTTGATAGAAATTCTGTATGAATTAAACGGGAAATATTGAAAACCAATCCGAATGAATTTGAAGCGATTTTTTATTTCGAGGCAATCCAAATCAATTCGAAAGAATTGCAGATGTGATTTAGGAATTTCAAGGAATTTAAAATTTAAGGAATTTATAGAAGGAATTCACAAGATTTTAAGATTTTTAAAAGGGATCTCGTGGGATTTAAATTTTAGACATTTAGACATTTTCTTAAAAAACTTTTACATATATTCATGACAGCTTAAAGGATTTCATCAGATTTTAAGAGATTTTAAAATTTCTAGTGATTGTAAGGGATTTCAATGGATTTCGAAAGAATTCAGGAGAGATTTTAATTTATAGAGATTTCAAGAGATTTCTATAAATTTTAAATTATTTCAACAGACTTCAATAAATTTTTAATTATTTCAAGAAATTTGAACTGAATTTTTATGTGCCAGGAATATATTCCAAAATATTTCAAGATATATTACACGGGTTTGAGTGATTTCAATACATTCAAAAAGATTTCCAAAAACTTCCGGGAATTTCAAAAGATTTAACATACTTTATGGAATTATAATTTGAAATTCTCTAAACTCATTTCAATTTTACTGAAATTCTTTAAAAATTCTCTGAAATCACTTAAAATCTCTTACCTTCATTTAAAAAATCTTAAAATATTTTAAAGCTTTGAAATTCTTTTATAAATTTATAATTATTTTAAACTCCGTTAAACAAAACCTTTAGCAAACACTTTTCATCTCTTTTAAAAATTCCTTAAATCCCCAAAATCAATATAAATCTTTGTAAGGCTTTTATAATTTTTGAAATCTTATAAAATCTTTTGAAATCTCTTTAAATTTCTTAAAATCACTTAAAATATTTTGCAATCCATTAGAGTTTCTTTAAAATTTCATTTAATTCTATGAAATCTCTTAAAATCCTAAGTAACACTAGATAAATTTCTGCTGGTCAATAAATAAAAATGATAATGTATTTTGAGTTTTTTAAACTTTAAAAAAATTTTTATTAGACTAGAGACGTTTAAAACTTCAACTCAATTCATATAGTATAAATATTTATTAAAGGAATGAAAACTTGAATTTTCCTGCTATCAGAAGTATATAAACTCCCAGTTTTTTAATTATATTCCCGGACAATGAGATTCCCAATCATTTCCCGGTCGTTCCCGGTTTCCCGGTCAGTTGTCGTCACTCTGAATTGATTTTGAATAGGCTTTAATCAAGGTGACCACGAGATTCAATTTTTCAAATTCCTTGATTTTCCTATTGGGCTGAAGTTTCAGACGTCTACTCAGACGAATTTTTCTTTCCTCAAATATTCATTGCAAAAACATGTCGTATGATTTATGTTTCAATAAGTAAATTATTTTAAATTTTGAAAGAATTAGAAAGATTTCAAAGGTTTTAACCAAATCTTCTTGTAATTTAAATGTTTTTAAAAAGTTAAAAAAAATTGATTAAATAATTTGAGAAAAAATTTAATTTCAAAAATTCGAAAAGAGTTAAAAAATGTCTTTAAAAAATTTTTTTAAATATCAGGAAATCTTTTAAAATCCCTTGAAATTTTACGGAATCTTTCAAAAATATAAAAATCCTTTAAAATTTCACGAAATCTTTTAAATATTATAAAAATCCCTTTAAATTCACAGAAACCTTTTAAAATCCCGTCAAATTATTGAAAATGAAATTATTAGAACCATGCAAATATATCTCAAAGAATGCATGTAAATTCTTTATAATCTTTCACGGAAAAAAATAAAATAAAGAGAAATGGATAAATTTACAATTTAAAAAATCAAAATGCTCTTTTTTCCTGGAATTTAGTCAGTTTTACTGCTTCAAATAGTAATTTTTACCAAAAAATAGCAGAATTCACCACTTGTTAGCAAAAATTACAATTTTTAATAGTAAAAGTTACTAAAATCTAGAAAAAATGCGTTCAAAGCGTATACATTCTTTGAAATTTTGAGGAATATCAAAAGGTTTCTAAGAACTTTAAGAGATTCCAACGAATTTTTAACGATTTTAAAGATTTTCGTAAAATTTTAAGTGGTTTGAAAAAGCTTTCTGGGTGTTTTAAGAATTTTTAAGGGATTTTAAATCGTGTGTAGTTTCGAGGAATTTTAAAAGATTTCAAGAGATTTTTATGTGTTTTCTAAATATTTTATGAAGTTTAAAAGATTTTAAATTTTGTAGGTAACTTTATTGAGGGTTTTAAAAGAATTTCTATACATATATAATTTATATACAAAAAGAATTTGTAGAATTTTAAAGGATTTCAAAGTTTGTCACAAAATTTGAACGGATTTTATGAGATTGTTCCAATTATTAAAAGATATTATAGAATTTTTAAGATTTTAAAGAAATTTGTTAAAATTCCTTAGAATTTTAAGAGATTTTAAATGTTAAGAAATTCCAAATGTTTTTTTTTTTATGAATTGTTAGAGATTTTTGCTAATTTAAATAATAAAAGTTACTAAATTCTAGGAAAAATGCGTTCAGAGCGCATTTTGACTATTTTAAATGTTAAATTTAGCCATTTTCTTTTTCCCGTGTTGAAAACCTTCTAAAATCTGTTAAATAAACTATAATAAATTCTATAATAATATAAGCTATTGTATATAAACTATAATAAAAGTAATACGACAAAAATCAAATAGATATAGAATCATAAATGTCAATTTCTAATCGTATTTCCCTGACTTCCCGGAAATGTAGCCACCCTGTTAATTCATTCGGCTAGGTCTTCTATCTAAAAATTCAGAATTCCAAGAAATTCGACTCGTAACACAGATTATCGCCGATTAGGGCCAGAATTCGACCAGACTGAAAATTGTAGTCAATTTGGCGATGTTTAACCAGTCGATAGATTCTTGAATGGGCCATTTAACGTCGATTCCGTTGTCTGGCAAGTGTGTACTAGTGTGTCGTGGTATGTTGCTGGCAAAATTTACTTGCTAGGGTTGGTCAATATTCTGCAATGTAACGATGCAAAGTCCGACAAGCGTATAGATAGATACAGATGGGTCGATCGGCGTGAAAGGTGCAATCAATCAGTGTGGTGGTCGGTAGTATGAAAGTGATAGACGGGCAGCAGACCCCCGACCCCTGTCTGTCTCCTTCCGTTCACTGGAAACACATTAGTGTCAGTCGCGAAAAAACTACCCCTTTCTCTACATATATCTGTATATATATACCTATCCTATATATAAAAAAGCTATGACACCACTCTTTACACTTCACATCACGCCCTCTCGCCCTTTCTTCTGACAGAATTCTCATTTTATTGCAACCTGTAATTTGTTGATCATTTATATTCCTAAATGCTGAAAGCGAGTAACATTCATTAAACCGGATATTGCTTTTGAGTATTAAGTAGTTAAATATAGTACTTCTAAGCCTTCCAAGTAAGCAGATATATTATAATATCTCTGATTACTTGGTAGGCTTGGAAGTAGTTAATTTTTTTTGTTAATGAAAAGCCTATTATACAAAAGAGCTAGTAATTATGTATATTGAAACAAATGGTGAATTTTTAAAGAATTTCGGAATAATTCAAGGGAGTTTTAAGAATTTTAAGTAATATTATAATAGGATTAATTTCTTATTTAATAATATTGATAAGATTCTACGAATTTTAAGCAATTTCAAATGTTTTCCTGAAATTCCGAGGAATTTTATGAGAACTCGAGAGATTTTATTATTTTTAAAATATTTTGTGGCTTTGAATTATTTAAAGGAATTTCAAGAGATTTTTCTGATTTTTCAAAGGTTTTATGGAATTTTTAAGGATTTCATGGAATTTAATGAGATTTCTAATACTTCTAATAGTTTCTGGGAATTTTAACAGGTTTTAATGAATTTTAAGCGATTTCGAAAGTTTTCGTAAAATTTAAAAAAATTTTAAAAAGTTTAAAATTTTTTCTGGGATTTTCAATCTTGTGGAATTTTGAGCAATTTCAAAATTTCATCTACCTAACCCTATAGGTTCACCCTCAAAATCAACCCCTAAGCACAAAAAAATCATTAAAATTTCCCAAACTTCCAGATAAAAAATTTTATCATTTTAAATGGATTCCTATAATGTTAAAATTGGCCAAAAACAGTTTCATCCACTTAATTCTCTAGCTTCACCCTCAAAATCAACCCCTAAGAACAAAAAAAAATCTTTACAAATCTCCACAACTCGAGATTTTCGCGAAATTTTTAAGAATTATAGAATATAGAATTATAGCATTTAATGAGATTTATTATTAGAAATTTTATTTCTGGGAATTTTAAGATATTTTCATGAATTTGAAGCGATTCGAAGATTTTCAACAAATTTTAAGAGATTAACAATTTTTTCTGGGATTTTAAAGGATTTTAAATGTTGTCCTAGAATTTCCAGGAATTTTAAGAGAACTCAAAAGATTAATAATTTTTAAGAAGCTTTATTATTATACATTTTTTGATTTTTCAACAATATTTTTTCAAATTATCATAATTAAAATTCGTAAGAAAAAAAAAAAAAAAAAAAAAAAAAAAGAATTGTCAGTTTTAGAAAAAGAACCCTTCAATCTTGCATTATGCTGAATGGGAATATAGTTGATGGAGGAGAGAAGGTTCGGAGATTTCGTTAAAATCTCGCTCAGATGGAACCAAGTCACGTGGACGAATCACGTTGCCGTGTATACGTCAGTTATACATGTACCAGTGGCAGATAGCAGTATCCTTGGTATCCTTTCGATTACCGATTCTCGTCTCGCTTATATAGCACGGCATACATCTTCGACGCGACTGAAATAAAGTAGAAATTGAACGCGTCCCATGGCTTACCTTCTTCTTACCTTTTTCTTCTCCTCCCCTTTCAACCCCCCTCAATCCACTCCCCTCATCTTCTACCGGAAGTAGCACGACTTAACTTCAATTCCATCTTCCATCTTTAGAAGAAAGCTTCACTCGTATTTTATTTGCGAGGGAAGTTATACTCATCGTTATGAGAAAGGTTCACTTCTGCCAAAAAGATATTTCATTGTTCAGGCTTAATCTGGATTAAATCGAATAGGAACTGTATTCATACTTGGATTATCGAAAAAGTGTACATTATGTATCTATAAGTAGAAAAATATCGATAAACTTTCGGTATTCCAGACAAATGTAACAAAAGTAGATAATAATAATAACAATAACAATAACAATAACAATAATAATAATAATAAGCCACAAAATGATAATCAGGGCAATTAATTTTATTGGTATTACAATTTTGACAATTTTGAAGTGATTTTTACGAAGTTCTGAAGATTTTTAGAATTTTTAAAGGATTTTGTGGATTTTTAAGGTATTTCAGGATATTTCGCAGAATCTTAACGGAATTTGTGAAATTTGAAGGAATTTTAAAGCATTTAAACTGTGAAATGTGAAGGAATTTTTTAAAGCTAAGAAATTCTAAAACTTTTAAATTGGGCTGAAGATTCAGACGTCTACTTAGACGAATTTTTTTCTTCTTCAAAAATTCTCACTGAGAAAAATTGTTTTATATAATAATTTGTTTACTTCTGCAGAAAATATGGAAAATATTTTTGCAAAAAAATATTTCAACCGATTTCGAAATGAATTTAGGGGATTTAAAAAATGTTAAGAGATTTCAAGATATTTTTAAATACTTCAAAGGATTTTTAAAAATGTTGAAAAAACAGTTTAAGCATTTTCAAGAGTTATGAAAAAAAATTTCCAGATATTTCTATAGATTTCATAATGTCTTAAGACATCTTAAAGGATTTCATCAGATTTAAGTGACGTTAAGAAATTTGAACGGATTTTAAGAGATTTCAAGTAATTCTAATGAATTTCAATGAATTTCTAAAGAATTCAAGAGTATTTAATAATTTTAAAAAGATTTCAACACTTTTTAAATGATTTTGAGAAATTTCGAGGAATTAATTCTAGTGAAATCAAATGAAATCCTTTAAAATCTCTTAATGCCTTAAAATCGATTAAAATCATATCAAAATCCCAGGGATTCCATTAAAATCTCTTGAAATCTCTTCCAATTCCTTTAAATTTGTGATAAATTTCTAACATTTAAAATGTCTTCAAATATTTAGAAATCTTATTAAATTCCATGAAATCCTTAAAATAAATGAAAATCTCTTAGCATCCTTTGAAATTCCCTAAAATCACTATAAATTTCTTGAAATCCTATGGAATTCCTTAAAATCACTTAAAATCTTTTGCAATCCTTTAAAATTTTTTTTAATTCTACGATATTTCTCAAAATTCTGGACAACATTGGGTAGAAATTTCTGCCAGTAAATAAATAAAAATCGTCTGTTTTAGAAACGTTCTTTTTTATATTTTCATTCTAATAAATTTAAAAATAAAAAATCATCAGACTGGACGTCTAAAACTTCAACCTAATAGCTTTTAAACTACCTTTACTCTTGAACTAATAATTAAATAATTATTAAAATTGCAAACATTCCTACAGCTCTTTTTTTTTGAGGTAAAAGGAATGAACAATAATAGGATGAATTTAGCCTTGGTAATGTCACCACTTGAAGCAAAAGTTTGACATGAAAACTTTAGTAAAACGTTTAAAGAGGAGACAAACTTTAGCGTTGTTAAAGCTTCAGTTCCAACTAGTCTAAAAAAGCTTTGATGCTTGCTTGTAATGCAAAGTGGGTTAAGTTCTCAGATTCTGTTCTGATTATTCTCCTTTAACCTTGTTATTTTTTATTTTTTCGCGAATTTATTCATTTTAATCTGCCTACATTAAATTCCCTAAAAAAACTTTCTCTATCAAAAAAATTACCTCTTACCATTAAATACATTTTCCACTTGTTATATTTTTGTTAAAAATCCTCTAAATAAAAAAAAATCATATATAATTAAAAATGAAAAGGTTGATGAAATGATGAAAGTTAGGACTAACTTACCAGTCTTTTTTAGAGTAAATAAAGTAATTTATTCTCCGTGGAAAATGGATTAGGGAATAAAGGGACACCATATATATAAATTGAAAGAAATAAAAAAAAACACAAGGCTCATTTTGAGTCCAAGGAATAAGAATCTCATTTCTATAAAAATGAAGTGGTGTTTTATATCGTAATTAAAACTGTTTTAAGCGTAAGTAAAAATTTATCGCAAGGAATCTTCTATCTGAATATAAAGGATGGATAAAATTTAATTGTTGTTTAAAGGGAGGTTTAAGGCAGGCTTCAGAAAGAGCTTTATTTTTACAGGAAGTAAGTAAACTTTACCGTGAGCTTTAAAATGAAGCTCCGTTTTTCTCATTCTGAATGTAAATAAAGTTTTTTTCCTTCACTTCACAACTTGATTGCTTATGAAGTAGAAGTGTATTGAGAAAACGATGTTGCAACTATTTTTCGCTGCAATATTCATTTCCTTCAGGAGTAAATTCTTCACATCAAGATAAATTTTATCCAGCGGATAAATCCTATTTCTGATTGGTGGATTCAGGGTTTACCTGCAAGATAAATTTTATCCGGAGGTGAAGAAATCGGCCAGAAGATAATCCGATTTACTCTGTGACTTGAGATCTGCTGGTCTTTATATAAGCTCCGAAGAATTACGTACTGTAAAGTCTCATGAGGAAAATCGATGCAAGGAAAAGAAATATTACCTTCAATGTTCGCAGCAAGTGGAGTTAAAATATGAATCTTCAAATCCTCGGTATTTTTTTCTCGAGATTTTTTTACTTGGTAAATAAAATGAGTAGAGAATTCACCAAGCTTAGAATCCGAGAAGTAAAAATATTTTTTTAGCTTAGTGTCGTTTACTGTATTAAAGTTGGTATTATATAAATTATTATTTTTGTCCCATTTTTTTATTTAATGATTGTTTTTGTGATAAAGTTGGTGAAAAAACTGCAAATTATGCTTTTCTGCACAGACGTAAAAAGCTCGTAAATTTTATTTTTTTTTTCTTCGTACTTGACGCATTTCAAAGATATGTTTGCATAGAATTTGCTCAACTTTATAGGTGCGAAAGACTAAACTGGGAATAAAAATGTAGCGCATTTTTTAGAGTTTTAGAGAAAAAATGCTAAAATTGTACAGAGTAGTTTTTTTTATATAATAGAGCTATTAAAATTGGATGCCATTATTCTTTTAATTAGTCGTCGAACTGCTGTAAAAATTATTTTTAGTGTAATTTTATTCCTTTTGAATTTTAATGATTTTTAATTTTAATAATTTCTAATTTTAATAATTTCTAATTTTTAATCATTTCTAATTTCTAACACATTTTGGTGAAAGCAAAATTCATCCAGAAACATTTTTCAGCTCTTGACTTTTTTTCAGATCGTTTTTTTTTTTTGAATTTTCAATAATTTTGAGCTTCTATTTTTTAGAGAGGATCCAAAATCCTATCTTAAAACCTTTTAAATCCCTTAAAATTCGCTAAGATTTCTTAAAACTCCAAGAAAACTCTAATTGTCTTAAAATTGAAATCCTGAGAAAAATTTTATCAAATACCATGAAATCCTTAAAAAATTCCTTAAAAACTCCTGAAAACTTTATGAAAAACATAAAAAATTTTAAACAATCTCTTGAAATCCAAGTTGAAATTCGCAAAATCTGTAAAAAATTTCTAACTACTTCTTGAAATTTCTTAAAATTTAACATCTCTTAAAATCCATGGAAACTTATCAAATTTTATGAAAAGTATACAAAATCTTTTAAAAATTAAAAAAATCTCATGAAATCTTGTAAAATTTTATGACAACCTTCGAAATCCTTTTAAATTCTACAAAATATTTTTTAAATCATTTAAGTATGGAAATTCTTTTGAAATCCCTCAATAAAATTACTTGATAAACTCCATAAATTACTTTAAAGTCTTTTAAAAGTCATTAAAAGTTCCCAATTCTCTTCAAATTCTCAGAAACCTTTTTAAATTTCAGGATTCCTCGAAATTCCAAGACAGAACTTAAATTCCATTAAAATCACAAAAACCTTTCTAAATTTCTTAAAATTTCATGAAAAACCTTCAAAATCTCTTAACATTTGACAAAATCTCTTAAAATTTCCAGAAACTTCTTGAAATTCTTTAAAATTCTTCGATAACATTATAAACCCTTTAAATTCTTTAAAATCAATTAAGTGTTAGAAATCTGGTAAAGATTCGATAAAATTTTTGAAAAATCAGAAAACTTTTTTGAAATCCCTTAAAATTATTAGAAATCTCATAAAGTTTCATTAAAGTCTTAAAAAAGCCAATAAAGTCTTTTATAAATCATTAAAATCTCACAATTCTCTTCAAATTCTTGGAAATTTCATTACTGAATTTAAAATCCTTTAAAATTCTCAAAAATCTTTTTAAATTTCGAAATTCCACAACAGGACTTAAAATCCCAGGAATCTTTCTAAATCTCATAAATTCTCTTAAATCTCTAAATTCTTCTATAAAATGTCACGAAAAACCTTATAAATCTCTTAAAAATTAAGAAAATCTCTTAAAATTTCCATAAAATTCTTGAAATTCTTAAAAATTTTGCGATAAGAATTAAAATATCTTTTTGTCCTTTAAAATACCTTAAAAGTATTAGAAATATCATTAAATTAAATAAATAAATGAAAATCATAAAAAGTCTCTTTAGTGCTCTTAAAATTCCTCGAAGTTTCATGAAAACATTTAAAATCAGTTAAAATTCCCTAGAGTCCCTATAAAAATCTTTTAAAATTTTGTAAATTTTTGTTCGAAACTTTCTCTCTAAATTTGAATTATTAACTTCTGAATGACTTGTAGTTATAAAAAGTAAAACAAAAATAAATAATCGCGTGTAGATTTGCGAATAGAATAAAAAGAAGATACAGTATGTAAAAAACGGCGATTTTTCAATAAAATACAAAAAATTCCTGGTCCTAAATTTAAAAATTCCAGGGTTTTTCCCGATCAAATAAAATTCTCGAATTTTTCCTGGTTTCTACAGGAAAGAGAAAATCTGAATGAAAGAGAAGCTTGATTAACCCCCATCAAATAAACTATTGATACGGTTTCAATTTTAATCAGCGCGTGTTACAAACATTATCATTATTAACACATCATTTTAATCATCGAGTTTAAACATTTTAGAAGCTCATCTGTACGTGATAAATAATTATGTTCAATACTATTCAATACTTGGATATGTAAATGTAAATTGAAAAGCGATTTTTAGAAATTGAATTGAAAAAATATTTGTATCAATCGCTGTCATTAAAACTGCATAATCTGGAATATGTAATGTATTCTTAGTTACTTAAGACTAATTTACAGGGAGATTTAGAATTTCGCATTCAAACTAAGAATACGATGAAAAGTTAAGACGAAGATAATTACTTCCTTCGGTTGGGACACAAATGAGAGTTGTAGAAGCTGCTCGGAAAAGCTGAAGAAAAGTGCTTACAAAGAAGTCTCACTAAAATAAGAAAGCCTTAGTTTTTGGGCTAGTTAGCTTCTGCTGACTCTTTTCTTGTAGTAACAATTATTTTATTATTCTTATCTAACAATACTTATGTGTCTCTTCTATAATCCTTTGAGATCAGACTAGTGAAAAAACTATTAAGATATTTTATGATTCATTACTATTTTATTTCTCATAACACTTTTCTTCCTATATGTGTTCATCTAACTTTCCTTATTATGTTGTGCTATCTACATAAACACTCGTTCCTTTGCAAATATGGCTGTGACCCGAATCTTCACGGTAAAAAATTTGCTTGGATTTCCAAGCAAGTTATTTAACTGACCCGATTTTCCTTTTGAAAATTTATGTAAAGAACTTTAGTTGAATTTATATTAATCTAGTTTTAATTTAGAAGATTTTTTTCATTAGATGATGTCTTAAAGTGTCCTATGCAAAAATATTTTAAAAGTATATATTATTATTATTATTCTCTCTGATGAGAATGTAATCATTTTTCATTGTCCTAAACGTTGTAAAGTTGATTAATTATATGATTACTTATATTTCATTCTTATCATTGATTCTATTTATATTGATCTGTTTTGGTAGTCTCGTTCGAACTGTAACGGGTCCAAAGTAAAATAACACAAATACTATTAATTGATGTTCTAGTTTATTACTTAGAACGAGATGTTTCGCTAATTACATGTAAAGTAGAACTAAAGAGGTGGGACCCCTCGCAGTGATACCTGGCCCCGCACGTCTCACGAGATACAGAGGGGATAAGAGTTGCATCAGCATATAAATATTAGCTTATAGTTGAAAATGCTGTTACACCCCTCGATTTAGACATTTTTTAGTCCTCTAAAAATTACTTTTTCCTTATTCTAATAGGCCTAGTTCCCGTTACAATTTGTCGGTCTTCAATGTTAGTTTCTAGTATAATGTTTGTATCACTAGTGTCAGCTTCTGATATAAAACTTGTGTTGCAAGGATTTGTTTCTAATGTAAAGTTTACATTATCAGTTCCTTGTCTTGAGAAAGGTTCACCATTTTGACTGTTGATATGCTGCGCAAGAGCTTGATTACCAAAACTGAGGTTGTTATAGCAATTTCCGATACAATGTCTGAGTAATTCTATTGCGCAATGCAGACATTTCACTCTATATAAACTATATAAAACTACGAGTGCTATACATGCATAACCTAAGTATTGAAAAGTAGTCGTAGCCTTTTTGTGTCCAGGTTTTAATTCTTCGACGGTTTTGAATAGTATCCAGGAGATTATTACTCTTATCAAGACTTATTTTAGCATCTCGTTAGTGATTAATGTCTAGAATATTTGGTAACTTTATCAATTTTTCACTTAGCAAGTGTATTTCTTTATCATTGAAATTAATAGTATAGTTTATTTTGACGTCATAACTTTTCGTGATATTTTTGCTTAAATTTAAAGGTAGTTTAATTCTGTCCGTCATTACTTGACATTTATCTCCTGATATAGAGAATGTTCCTACTAATTTTTTATTATATATTTCATTTTCGCAAACGAAATCAACAGAGGTTTCTGTAGTTAATATAATAATGTAACCGTTGCTTGTTTTGACGAAAGATTCTCTACTAAGAGCGAAAGGTGAAGTAACGCAATGTTTTTGGACATTTTTTATTAAGTCTGCATTGCAATTGTCAGTGGTGTAAAGAATAAAATCGGGTTATTGTCTTCTACATATCCTATAATCATCAATCCATTTACATTTCTCTAATTCGTCTTTGTCGATCGGGGAGAAGCTATGACCATGTTTAACTAATAAATATTCATGCTCGGGTATAATACTAACATATCCGGTGCCTAATTTTGCAGGTATAGGAATTATTCTAACAATTTTCATTTCTTCTTTGTTTATAACGGGGATTCTAATAATATATACGAGCTGATTTTTTATAACGGCGATTTTTATCGTGCTAGTATCTATAACGTGTTGGATGTTTTCTGGACTATTATCGATATGGTATCGGGTTTTATAAGTATTTTCGAATTCTTTAAGTGTTTCCGTGAACATGCT
>UCOH01006638.1:0-14162 GCA_900474275.1 Synergus japonicus
TGTTTTTTCCTTACTTTTCGAAAAATGTCCGCCACTTTGCTAATTTTGAAAAAATCGTATGATATGCGCTATAGCCATTTATCTGCTGAATCTAAAACCGTTTCATTTTTTTGTTTCAGACCATCCGTCCCAGAGAAAACATCAACAGCGTACACCCTCCTTTTTTTTAATCAATATTCACTAAAATGAATTAAAAAAAAATGTTCATGTATTTTTTGTATGTATCATCTTATGTACCAATATCTTTAATTTAAAATTATGAAAAAAATTCTGGAAAATAGCCTTATTTTTGCGCGTCTAAAGTGGGTAGACCCCTTAAACAAATTGAATTTTCTTTAGTTCTAATATTCAATATTAATTTTAATGGGTAACCGGTTTTACCCTGTCCATGGGGAAAAGCCAGGTACTTTTCGTTTTGTAAAAACATTTGGTAAATTAGGAAAACAAATTTTGCAACTAATTGCAATTTCTCGTAGCTAAACCATCACCGAAGACTACTAACTGTGAATGAAAGCTTTATTGCTTTCTACTTTTACGTGCACGGAAAAAATTAGTTTTCAAAAATTTCCTTGACTGTTATTGACTTCAGAATACGTTAAAAGGTTTAAAATATTTCATAACTTTTTTCTAAAATCTGAAATACATTTCACGAAGAATCCTAAAATAGTTTCTGAAATACATTCGCGAAATGTATTTCAGACTTTAGAAAATAGTTATGAAATATTTTAAAACTTTTGATGTATCCTAAAGTCGATAACAGTCAAGAAAATTTTCGATAACTAATTTTTTCTATGTGCAAAGATAAAAACCAACAAATGTAGGGTTCTATTCTACACTCCCCTAATTACAAAGTATGTATCATTACAGCCGTTTAGTACATAGTAAACAATATAACCTAAGGTATAGCGTGCGAGGAAAGTAAATGAACAGCTATCTTAAACCACCTGTCTAATATTCACTCGTGCATCTGGTATTGCGTATTGTTGTTTCCGGTATGAGGGTATAACCCAGCGACATCCTCATTGTACATAGGGCGGGACCCTAAAAACATTTCTCGCACTAATTCACCTGCTATTTTGTCCTATATGTTTCGTCAAACTCTATAATTCAATATAAACACGCAAAGGAAAAATTCATGCAATTTTATGGCACTACCCAGTGATATAGGTACATAAGACGTTTTTGGGACATACATATGTGATAAAAACATGTCTTTTAAACATACATTTAAATTTACGAAAAATAAATTCTATTAAAATTATTTTTTTAATCAAAACGTGATCTGTCTATCAATATGAGGGAATTAAAGTACGTTTTGGCCAAAGAATCAATTTTATTATAAGAGAAAATCCCACTATTACACTGGACAAAACCTTTGTTACTTTCTTGTCTCAAATGAGAAAATCTCAAATGACAAATTCTTGTCTCCAATTCTAACAATTAAAAAAAACAAAAAAATTTTTCCTCATGGACAAAATTTTTGTACCGCCTCAGTTTTTTTTATAATACACTTACACCCTCCATAACAACATATATTTTTTGAAGATGGTCCCAATTTTAGTTCATAGTTAAAAAAAATTTTTCATTGGCCTTCATTCATTCATTCATTCATTCATTCATTCATTCATTCATTGGCCAGCATTCATTCATTTAAATAAAATATTGTGCTCCGACTTTTGAATCTCCGCTTTCAAACCATAGTGTTCTGGAACCCTAACGGTATTAAGATTCCAGTTTGAGCTCGAGATTTAAAAATCGGAAACCCTTATTACAAAGGTGTTACTAATCGCTGCGAACCTTCCACCTAAAAATCCCAAATTCTTGAAAAGATAGTGTTCCTAATACTACCCCTTTTAAAAAACATTGTGCTTCGACTTTCGAATCTCCGCTTTGAAACCGTTCCGTTCTGGAACCCTAATGGTGTTAAGACCCCAGTTTGAGTTCAAGATTTGGAAATCGAAGACTCTTATTAAAAAGGTGTTGCCATTTTTACGCGAACCTAATTCAAGAAAAATTGTGTCCTCTTGCCTTCCTTTTCTCCAAAGCACGAGAGTCGACTACATCTTGTTTGCGTGTGAGTTAAAATAATTAAAAGAAGTGAATATATTCAGCTGTATGAAGCAGATTAAAGGATTTTATAAAAAAACAATATGCTAATAAATTCTTCCGCCTATAAGAAAAATGAATTACCAGTCAATGGGACAATCACAAAGCCACAAAAAGGAAAGATGTTAAAGCAGAGATGTGCGCTTTTTTCTGAAGAGAGCACAAATCATTAACACGAGACTAGTTGGATGAATAATTTTTTAGGACGTTTTTAGAACGTTCTAAAAATGTCTTTCAATTTTTTGCCCACTGGGTAACACAAGACCAGTTGGATGAACAATTATTATTGATTAAGTACACGAGTATAGAATTACGTTATTTAAGTACAGAGAGTAAATAAGTAATGTTTACAAATCTATATGTCCAATTAGAAATAGAATTATCTAATTCTATTAAAAATTCAACAATTTTGAGTAAAGTGATGAGTACGGCATGGTCTACGTGTATGGTGTATGTAATAGCGCACAAAAATGATCGAAAATATAAGATGTAAACTAGTGTCTTTGCTAAAGCGTATCTATAATTTAAAATTATGCTCATTTGAGGGAATAATGAGTTAAAATTAAGAAGACCCTTGTTTCAATGGAGCAGCATATTTGTTAGGGGCCAATAAAACATTCTTTTTTTAAATATGAACTAAAATTGGGACCCTCTTAAAAAAAATATATGTTGTTACTAGGGTGTAAGTGTATTATAGAAAAGAACTGAGGCCTTATAAAAATTTTTTCCATGAGAAAAAAATTTTTGAAATTTTCAAAAATTTGTTCTTTTCTAATTGTTAGACTTGGCTATCGATTTTTTAGAACCGCTGTGATACATTTTATAATCTATATTTGAACCATGAGAATCGATTCAGCCATTTTTGAAAAAATTGAATTTTTTGATTTGTCAAAAAAACGTTATAACTTTTGCAAAAAAATTTTTTTCAAAGTTGATACGTAGTGTAAATTAGTCTTTTAATGGTAGAAACTTACCATCAAAATATTAGCCAAATATCTCACCAAGACCGCCAAACATGCTTACCCAGCTATGGCTTTTCATGAAATCCATTTTCCAGCTAAACTATGAAAGATACAGCGAAATATCGACTAGTAAATTACTAAGCTGAAAAGTTCTACAAATTATATTTAGAAGTTTTTTTTATTGGTCATGTTGTATTGATAAAAATGTTATTAAATAGCAAAAAATATAAATTTATGGTCGTACCATGCGTAATATAAAATAATGTTACAAGGAAAAGTTAAAGGATTAGGTACAGTTGCAAGGCTAAAAAAATGCTTGTTTTGGAAATTTTTTTTAAAAGAAAGTTTTGAATATTTACAGTTTAATGTTTATAAGTTCGAAGGATATATATTTTAAGAAATTACAGTAATTTTTTCATTTAAAAACAGTAATAAAAAATTGAATGACGGCAAAAATTCCAGAGGTCTACAAAAAAGTTTTGTCTTGCGATGCATAACGTAATTCATGACTGAATCATTTAAAACAAAAAAACCCATAAGGAATTAATAAAATATAATATTCTTGTGTACTTGACGGATATATTTGATCAAAATTTAATTTCTTTCCCAAAATGGAGGATGTCTAAAGTAAAAAGTTATTTTTTACCCAAAAAATCAGTCATTTTACTATTAAAAAGAAAAAGTGAAAGTTAAAAATATTTCTCGATCAAGTGCACTACAATTATGTTAACAATTACTGGTTAAAATTTTGTAAGGACCGGTACAGCCGTTTTTGAGTTATTTTACGCACCCGTGAGGCCGCTCGAGATGCCTTCGGTTAAAGTAGGGTTACCATCTCGATCGCGTAAAAAACCAGGACGCTCTAAAATTTCCGAGTGATCCCTTAAAAAAAGAAAAAAAAAAGGTAATAAACTTGAAACTACGCGCGCATTTCTATCAAGTCGCCTTCAGTATTATACTGAAACTAATCTATAATTTATTTTTCGAATTGGAAAGAAAGTGAAAAGCGGTAAATTTAAAAATGTAAATAAAGTACGAAAATCGTGCTTAGTATAAAACAGTTACAGAATAAATTTTTTATTTATAAAATGGAGGTGAACAGTGTTTTAATATATGGAATGGATTAATAAATTGGTGACAGTTGAGTGTTAAATAAGTTCTTAGGTGTGCATAAATAATAGGAAATCGATGATAAAGATATGTAAGTATTATATATAATTATTATTATTAACAGTGGCGGATTTACCGGGTAGGCAAGGTAGGCAGCTGCCTAGGGCGGCAGATTTTAGGGGTGGCAAATTTTCAACGCTCACACTAGATATAATGCTACTTGAGTTGTTAAAAATATAACTTTTTATTTGAAAGCGTACGAGCAGACTCGAGTGAGAACACTGATGTCCGTTGTTTTTTTTAACGTCATCGTGTGTCAGCAGTGTGTAATGTGTATATTGTTCGCACATTTAATATTTGAACTAGAACAGTGATACGAGATCTGAAACGAGATGCACTCGCACAAAATTAAGCCTCTGTGTCCGTGTAAAAAGAGTAGGGTAGAGATCCTGTAAAGAGAGTTAAGACACCGTGCCCCCTCCAACTCGTTTAGGTCCTACCAGATTACGGAAATCGTCAAGAAACGCATGCGCGTTAGTGGTCATTTTAAAGACATCATAACCTCAATTGAAGTTATATATTATGTTGTTTTGACGATTTTGACGGTGGGGCGATATTGCGTAGAATCGAGAGTCGGTGAATGAAACAGTAATAGATAATCGTTATAATGGTGAAATGTTGTGTTTTTTATTGTAAGAGCAATTTAATTGTAATTTTAATAATTTTAATTTTATTGTAATTTTAATTTACAATTTTATTGTAAAAGCAATTTTTTATTTAAAAAACGCGCGCTTTTGAGACAATTTCCGTAATCTGGTAGGACCTAAATTTTTGGACCAATCAGCAACGACATTTTCAGATGTCTTAACTCTCTTTACAGGATCTCTAGAGTAGGGGATTCAGAAAAGAAGGTGGCTGAGCACGCAATCACAACATGTGCTAAGGTCCCCTACTCTTTTCACACGGACACAGAGGTTTAATTGTGTGCAAGTGTATCTCGTTCCAAATCTGGGATCACTGCAATGATAAATAAAGAAGTGTTGTAAATTGCTCTCGAAATAAAATGAGTAACGGAAGACATCGATTGAGTGGTTCCGAATATCGTAAACGAGCTGCGAAAAAGAAAGCCAAAGATGATGAGGTTATGGCAAAAATTCTAAAACTTCCATCCTATTTCAACACTAACTAAACTGCTGCAGATAGTTCGAATACTACAGAAAAAAGCAAATTTCCTGGACAAACATAAAATTCCGCAGGTAAGCTGAAAATTTTATTTGATCATTTTCGTTTTTTTACATTTATTGTTTTCTTAGTTTTTGTCATCATAACATAAATAGTCGGTCCAATCGATGAAAATATAATAAAAAAGTGTTTGACTTAAATCGAGAAATTGTGAATATCAAAGCTTCCTCAAGACCGGGAAACAATTTAAAGGAAAATTTGAATGTCAGGTACCCTCATAACTTTGATTCTTATAAGAATTTCAAAAAATCATATAAGGTTTCCAGATTCCTTAAAATATTTTTCATTCTTATAAGGTCAACCTTATAATAAGGATCGCGAATATTACAACTCTTATAAGAAAGAAAAATCTCCCAGCAAAAAAGAAAGTATTGATACGCATCGAATTGAAAAGACTAAGACACCTCGAGAATCTTTTTTTATGACAGTGACGCATTGCAGCAGTATGTCAATCGGTGTAAATGCAAAAAGACAGGTTTCAATTTGGAATCTTTCTATGCGTACAAATACAGCGCATATGTTTGGGATCCGCGAATTCTATTTAATGCGTCAGCACAAATGTACGTATGCTTCTCCCATTTCGTTTGAATGCGTACGATTTGAAATCATACGTTAATTCATCTGAATTCATTAGTACACAAACACGTGAACGTCGGTCAAAGCGTCTTAATTCGTGAGAGAAAAAGTCTGCCTCCAATAGGTCTGAAATCGTCAACACGCAAATACTTTAATATTGGTCAATGCGACTTAATTCGTGAGAGTAAAAGTCTCCCTCCTATTAGTCTGAATTCGTCAGCACATAAATGCTTTAACATTCGTCAATGCGTTTTAATTCGTGAGAGTGAAATTCGTATTCCAATTCTTTAGAATGCGTCAGGGCGAATTAAAGTAAATTTTACTTAATTTTAGTTAATACATTATTAAAATATATTAAAGATAGTTTAGATTTCTAATCTAAAACTTTGATTTCCTCATTTTACTCAACAAATATTAAATTTGAAATTTTTTTCCTGTGTAGTATTAATCAATTTTTAACTAAAATTATGCGTACATAGCCAAAATATATTGAATTCAAATAGTTTTTAAGTAAAATGAAAATATTTAATTTTAACGTTAGATTTTGAATTCTTTTTTTTATGAAAAAGCATAGAAACTAACTATTTTTTCGCTCTGTATGCAGTCTTATATTTGAATAAATATTAGCGCTACAGAGCGAAAAATATTTATCTATAATTTTCATTGAGTAAAATGTAGAATGGAATTTTGATTTTTACATTTGGGCCCAATGCCCTTAATACGAATTATTGAAAATTCTGCTTCTTTATTCTTAAGAAATATTTTTTATTTCTAATAGATGTAAATAATTACTATTAATTTTATTAAATATATTCATTTGAATTTAAAAAAGTTGAAAGTAAAAAAGTTAAATTCGAGAAGCAATAAATTTATATCTGACATGTGGGACTCGTGGCTTCTTATTTCTGAATCTTTTTCTAAAAAAGGAAACTTAACACTGTTCACATGAGTACCATGTTCATAACAATAATTACAGCTATAGTAAGCATTGTATTGAAATCTATTCTGCAATATAGGTCGTGCAACAGAATCAGCAGTAACGAGCAAAGGTGTTAAAGTAAAATGATATTTTTTTGAAATTCCATCCTTTGTAGAACTAAATGTAATTCCATCATCATGCAGGCGTTGAGCCTGCTCGTTAAATGCTTTTATGAAAAGATTCATTTTTTTTTTGGTTCGTGATCAAAAATCATTATTCCTACTAAAAAAACTACCTTGTATCTGATTTTAGCATGCAAATTAATTATAATAACTTGAAGAGGCCAAAAACCTCTTTTCGAACAGTGGTGTAGAGGAGCACCATCTGTGCTTAAAATGTACATTAATGGTTAGGGTATAATTTCTTGACTTCTTTAAATATTGTTTCGTCGCTAATATCTCTAATGCAATTTTCACCACCTGATTCTGTTGCTGATTCTATTTTTTCAATTATGCAATCACGAAATTCTGCATTATTAAGCATTAGTTTCACTTGGTACTGAAGATCTACATACAAAAATACCTTTGTATTACTAAGGCTGATTATGTTTTGTTCTCCGCAGTTTGAACACATTTTTAATTGATTTTTAATACCTTGCTTTATTGACGAATGAATTGATTCGACTTGGCATCCACCGCAATAGAAATTATATCTAATTTTATCGGAAACTGGGTCAGAAATCTTATTTAACATATAATTCGTTAATTTCATGTACTGAAATTCATCCCCAGCGCAAATTTTTAGCATGTCAGTTAAATGAGTTTCTGCCTGAGACGTAAGACCATAAGCAGTTTTAAATGCCGTTGCCATTTCCATTACATCACTTAATAATAAACCGGACTGCGGAAACATAAACTGATCATTAAAATCTACGAAAGAAGACATCGGACGCCCAAGTTTTTTGGACGTTTGTTCGGTAAATCTCGCTGAATTTTCGAATTCATTATCAGCGTCAGCCTTTGCAAATATCTCGCAGTCAGAAGATTCCTCATTATGATGAATGTGCAGAAGCTAGCAAAATAATTTCAAAAATATCCAATTAGCGTACAAAAAGACTGTGAAAATTTATCTTTAAAATGAGACCAAGGACTTTTAAAAATAATAAATATTTTCGGAGTTAATATTCTTGAAAATATGAATGTGCCCATTAAGGAGGAAATTGTCTCAATAAAAATTTCTTTATTTCTGTCTTTTTTAATATATAAAAGAAAAAGAAGTAAAAAAAATATATAATGAAGTTAAAGATGAAATGACGGTTAAAAATTGAACAAGTTATTGATACAATTAATATACTTAATTGGTTGATCTGTAGCGACTTTTTCCATTCTTCGTTTCCATTTTTCTCAACTGCGATCTTTTAACATAAGTGGAGTGTAATCAGGATCCAAGATCCGTTTTTTAATTTTTTTTTATTATCCGGGTCCATTTCAACTGCACACAGAAAATAATTATTAATTCTTTTCAAATTGAGGTTATGTGCATTCGAGCATCCTGTGTAATAGAAGCTAGTAGTTTTGTTAGACTACGAATAAAATAATATTATATTAAAAGATGCTGAGTACATTCACTTACTCATATATCGGATATAAGATAATCCTCACCATATAATTATTTCACTTATTAAAAACTTAAAAATGAATCGTCTTCTACACGTACAGAAAGTTCGTTGTTGTCGTGATTATGTGGTGGACTAGTCGATACGGCCGATACGGGTCGATAAAGTTGCACGCGCAGCGCACGTTGACTACCAGCTGAAGAATTATTGTCATTGGCTGTAATGTGACGCGAGATTCAACATCGAATTAAATCAATTCGATTTTGAATCGCGCGCCACATTACAACCAATGGAAAAATTTCAGACGCTGCGCGCGCAGGTAGCCCCGTTTAACAAACCTAACCTCTATTTTCGTTTTTGAAATTTGGAATGAAATATGACGCATGAAAGCCGGGCAAAAGTGATGTGTCCGTTAGTGTCCGTGGAATAATATTTTATCTTTAATAGAAGTTTACTGGCATCTGTTCGAATAGCGTGATTTCTGTGTGTTTTATTTGTTCGGATGATTGTGATATTGAAATTATTTGTTTTGATAAAAAAGTGAAGCGTTGAACACAAAAATGTTATTGTACATTTGGCTTCGCAGCGCCAAGCGTTACGCAGTTGTTAAAAGCGTGGTAGTGAAACGTTTTAAATCCGACAAACATAAAATCGAGATAAAATATCCCATTCAGTGGGTAGGAAATTCAGACTTTTGTAATGTAATAATTTTTGCAGGTACGTACAAACTTCACAGTAGTAAGTTTAAAAGTTTATAAACTTAATTTTTTGTTCGTTTCTTTCTACGAACGAAGTGTATGATTATGAAACAATTCCAAATATGCACAGATATTTTTGCTTTTCCCAAAATATTACTTGCGTAATTTTATCTGATTTAACTTTACAGAAACACAAGAAATATTAGAAGATAATTTAACAAAGAGTAGCAGGCGTCCTCGGATTCCAACAGAAAAATTCCTGGTCTCGGCTAGTGACCTAACAACTGATGAGGAAAAAACACAAAAAAAAAGGAAATGAAAGTTGTAAGGTAAAATTATGAATTTAATTTAATTTAATTTAATTTAATTTTTTTGGGGAGGGGAATTGAACTTTTTTATTGAAAACTTATTTTTTGGGCGTTGAAAATTCAAGTCTTTTGTTTGGCACTATTTTTTTTTTTTTTTTTGGTTATCATCATTTCAGTTGAAAATTCATCTCTTTCGTTAAAAAATTCCACTTATACTTTGTTGAAAATTCATTTCATATTAAATTCAATATCCTATTTCCCCTATTTTGAGATAATTTGAGCGGTGAAGTCTGACGTAGTTAACTACTTTTATACCTATATTCAGAATCTACTAATTCATTTCAGATTGCATTTTGTGACTTAGTTTTATGTTTAATCTAAAGAAATAAAAATTCTGAGGCTAATTAGTTGTATATATGCTGGCGTGATATTTTACGTTACTTATATTTAATATTCTTCTTTTTAGCCTACGGATTTGATTAGGATTAACCAAAGCTTAAAAAATAGACTTAAGAACTTGGCAACTCAGGAGACCGAAGGTCAGGATGCGATGAAACCTTTCACTTTATCAACTGATATCCCAGAAGAAGATTCTTCACCGGTATGTAGTGTTATAAATATGTTAAATTCACTTAAATAATGCTAAATTGACAAAAATTCACTGAAATTCAATAAAATTTTGATTTATTTACTAATTAACAGAAATTAAAGTTTAATTATACCAAATTAAATTAATAGTTTAAATCATTTTAGGGCGCTTTAGGTCCCAAGGACGCGATTTAAACTTTTTTTAAAATAAAATAAAAATATGCATTCATTTTTGACGAACTTAAAGAAGTGTAGGGAGTACATGATAAAAAAAAACATTAAGTACAATTACTTCTTTTATTTCTGTTTTGACAAGAAAGAGTAACTAAAAATTTAAGGCCTACAGTAAACCAAAAATATTAAGTAAAAAGAAGACTGCAATTTCTGTACGAGATCCAAATGGAGAAGAAAGTGATGACAACAATATTCGCGACGACGTAAGATGTCTTGCACAAGAACTTCGTACACCAGAAGAGCTGAAGACTCCTGTACTTCAAAGCAAGAGTGATTATAATTGCGATTATAATGATGTAATAAGTTTTGAAGAAGATCTCCATGAACCAGGCGAGATGGAAATTTCTGTGGATAACGTAACCAGTTCTGCACAAAACCTCCATACACCAAACGGAATGATGATTCCTGCAGAAGGCCACGAAAATGTTTCTGATAGCTGCATTCCAGACGATACAACAAATCTTTCAAAAAAAATTTATATATCAACCGAGATGGAGAGTCCTGTAGACGAACGTGAAGATGATTATGATAGTGATATTCCGGACGAAGTAAGAAGTCTTGCAGGATCACTTAACACTCTAATCACTTATACAAGAGAAAATTTGGTAAGCTCTTCAGGAATTACGGGAGAAAGTCTTGAAGATGAAAATACAGGAGTAATATCCGATGAAGAAAGCTATGTTGAAAGCTTTGAAAATAAAATTGGTGAGGTTACTGAAAATCATATTCCAAACAATGATAGCTTTACTGATTTGGAAGAAGAAGAATATATACCTTCATCAATTGTACACAAGGTTCAAAATTCTTCTCTATTGCCTTCGACGGATATAAATAAACAGCATTCTCTTACTTTCGATGAATTTTAAATAATTCTTAACTACTTAACTTGGAGGGTTTGGGTTTTATGTAGTTTCTTACTTTAACAAACTCTTCGATATCTATGATTGTATCCGCAAGTCTGGTTTGTTTATTATGAAAATTTTAGAAAAAATGTTATACTTAGCATTTAAGTTATTAATCGTCAAGACTGACATAATTCTTTTTTTTTTGAGATTCATGTTAATTATTCATAGAAAGAAACTTGTATTTTCTCGTATTACTGTTAAAAGTTTGTATAAAAATATATACCTAATTCCTAACGTAAGTGCGGTTCGTTTTCCAACTTTTTTTTTCTGATTGAATTTTAATACCTCGCAAAAGTTGCCCACCCTTTAGCAACAGCTCAATGCGCACCAGTACATCTTAATTGGATTCAACGAATCAAAAAACGGGATTCAAACGCATTCAGAAAATGTTAATTCGCCCCAATCTGTATCAATGCTTTTTTTTTGCTGGGCGCTTTTAAGGAATCTGGAAGTCTTATATGATCTTTTGAAATTCTTATAAGAATCTAAGTTATGAGGGTACCTGACATTCAAATTTTCCTTTAAATTGTTTCCCGGTCTTGCGGAATTTTCGATATTCACAATTTCTCGATTTAACTCAAAAACTGTTTTATTTTCTTTGCTGATAATATAGTTCGTGATGTACATTATACTGTGTAATTTTGAATATTTTATTGTATATGATATTGATGATGAAGACTCTTCTGAAAATCCATATGAAAATTTGGAAAGACGACCAAGTGCTTTTAACCAGACGGTTGATAGAGAAGATCATGGAGATGGAGGGTCCACAGAATCTACAAAACCAACAAGGTTTGACGGAAAAAACGTTACATTCAACGATGACCCTACTACATGGCTCATAAAAAACTCCACAAGTATTGCATAGAAGCTGTCTCCAATGATTCGAAACGATCTCGTATCCCTTTGGCTTCACTTCGAGTTACAGCTTTTTATGAAACATCGTTTTCTATGTGATACAAAGCCTGAAGTATTTCAGTGTAATACTGATTGAGAGTACAAACGACGTCGTTATGAGCGGATCAACTTTGACTATTTCGAAAAAAAGCATTTGATTTGTCAGTCAACCAAGAGTACAAAACACTTGTGTGCAGAATGAAACGAAGGAAAATATGCGACGATGAAACAAGAAAAGGAGACGTAACGATGCTCGGAAAAGATCATTTTAGAGTCAACACATACAATGCTATTTTTGACAATTTGTTGTCTGATTTACGGGAAAGATGCAGCAAATATGAAAAAATTTTCGAAAAATTCTCTGTTCTTATTGATTTAGGAAATTTGGATAATGCTAATATTCGCGAAAAAGCAAAAAATTTACAAGAAGCGTTCAGTAAAGATTTAGAGAGTTTAATGGATGATGAACTTATCCATTTCAAAGTTTATCTTGATTGCGATCAGCAAAATTCGAAGCGGTTAACGCCAATCGAAACTTTTGAATTATTGAAAAAAATGGTATTGATACGGTGTTTCCAAATGTTGACATTGCATATAGAATGTTTCTTTTCTCTTTTCTTACTTTTCTCTTCTTTGGCATTATTATCTATAGAGGCGGATCTTATAATATTATCAATAAGTATTGTAGAAACAAAGGAAAGAAATAAATCAGAACGAATGAATGATGTTCCGAATAATATTCTTAATTATATTATTAATCATAACTTTCTTCAATCTTACTCTTTAAATCTGAATCAGTGAATTTCACTGATTTGGTAGGGTTTTCGCTGGTTCAGATTTAGAGAGTATATCCTCTAATATACACATTACCTATAATTGTGTTAACAAAACTAGGTGAGGAAAAAAAGGTGGGGGAAGGGCGGCAATTTTACAGCGCTGCCTAGGGCGGCGAAATGTCCTAATCCGCCACTGATTATTAAAAATTTGTTAATGTGTAAAGCTTGCGTGCTGGAGAAAATATATTGAGCAGAATTCTGTTTAACACTTTTTAATTATGAAAAAATGACATTTTGTAATGCTCCTCATTTTTAGGTTATACATATGTTCTTTTATGCGTGCATATCATATGTTATATTGAAGAGTGAGTTACAATACAACCTCCATAGTAGGACCCTCCATAAGAGAGCCAATGGCCTTGACGAGCTCGGAAGCTTCCCCCAGTACTAACCATACTTAGGCGCAAACCTCCATAGGAGAGCAGCAGCCGAGCGCAGCTTAATTTCAGTTTTTTCTCATTGAAACTGCTTTTATTAAATAATTTTTCTAACTTGCATACAATATATATATATATATATATATTGTAACGTGCCCTGTAACGAGGCACGGAACTACGTCTCGACAATCCTGTTCTTTTAATTGCGGAACTCAAATTTATTACGCGCCAGTTATTTATTTTAGATAAATAACGATGAATTCCAAAAATCCTGAAAACCCTACAAATAAACAGTTACTAGCTCAGGTAGTGTCTCAAGGTCACGAGTAATATTCCGGAAAAATGATTAGAGATAATAATCTTCATTTGAGAGACAATTTAATTCACTAAATAAACAATAAACATTTGAGAATCGATGGATGATGGATCATATAACCGAAGATCAAAGATTTGCAATAGGCTTACATTAACATTCATTACGTAATCGTGGTCTGATGCGAGTTAGTTCATAATACAACTCGAGAACATAGTTTGCTATAAATTTTCATGAACAAATTAGAGTGACGACCAATAATTAAATAAAAATAAATTTACTTCATATCACCATTTAGACGGGAGAATCGAATTGAAGATTCGATTCTCATTGTGACGTATCTCTGATGGGCGTGTCGTGTCGCACTACAACCGCGTCAGAGATCGTATCAGAATTTACACTTGATAATTAAAATAAAAAGAATTAATCAAACCGTTAGAAACATATGCGATAAATCTCAATGAGCGATACTAACG
>UCOH01006641.1:0-10611 GCA_900474275.1 Synergus japonicus
GTGCAAGGCACTTACTAGTAACATTTTGTGGGCGTAGTTATTTTAGTCGATTGGTTAACGCGAAGAAAGGTAGGGATCTTAAACGATATCTAATTTACTAAATTTTCCTTGGACCTGAAGGGCCCAATATTGCTTCCATGTGGCTTGAGTGAAAGTAAGGATGCTCATAAACTTATAACTATAAAAAAGTGACCATTTAAGATTTTGTGAATAGTGTACAAACAGAATTAAAATAAAACGTGTTGGGTCCGAGAGTTTAAGGACTTATAGCAATAAACGTAGCTTGGTTTTACAATCTATTGTCGCAGGTATGAAAACGTGCTGAAGATTGTTAGATGCAAAAATTTGATTTTAGTATACCTTAAAAATAAAACCTGAACTATCACTAAATAGTGAAATTATTATTAAGGACAAAATATAATATTGTAAATGTTATATTACTAAAGGTTAAATTTATATCAGGACGCAACAGATACGGCAGGTAGTTTAATAAAAGTTAAAATCTTCTTGGTTTTAATGTATGTGGAATTATTCTATGAAAAACGTAGAACAGTTTTAGAAAATCTAAAACTCCAGCTAATATATAGTTTATATCGAAGAAGTCTCGAAACTATAGAGAACAGTTCTAGAAAAGAATAACCGATTTTGCGCCAAAAAAAATGAATGTTTTGAATTCTTATTATTATTATTATACTCTAATATTTTTTCACATTTTTATGTAAACAATTATTTATACTCTTACACAAACACTCACTACACCATTTATAAACGACGCTATGAAAATTTTTTTTATTCGCCGTAAGATTCGAATCCTAACTCGCATTATATTCTAGAAATTTTATATTTAAGTAGTTCAAAAACACTCAATACCTCAAATCGAATTTCTATGAGATTTTTCAACATTTTTTCAAGAACTTTTCTATACATTTGACTGCATTGAGGTATCTAGATTTTGTAATGATCTGATCACAAACTTTCAATATCTGAAATGTGATTTCTACGAAACTTTTAACATGTTTTCATGAATTTCTCATATATTTTATTGAATTCTTTTAAATCGGACTCAATATAAAGTTTACAGAACTTTTTTAAAATTATTCAAGATTTGTTATACATTAAATACTGAAAATTATACAAAACATATCAAATTCGTTCAAGGTTTGCTCTCATCCCCTACCTACTCTAGAAATACTTCTGTAAAGTCTAACGAAACTTTTTTCTTTCGTGTGCAATTCTTCTCCATCCTTATGGCTACATGTTTGGGGTATTGTAATGCTCATCATTTATAATTTATGTTATTCTGAACCTCGTATTATTTTTTGTTTGCGGCGCGGTCTGCGCTTTATTTTATCCTCTGATAAATTCTATCATGGAGTATCGCTATTTTGATCAGCGTCTGGGATTTTCTGTTGATCGGTTATGTTAATGTTATTGATAATTATCAATGAAGTATTTCGGTTATATTCTTTCGAATTTTAATTGATCTAAGTATTATTAACTCGATTTTGCTAATTTATTTGGGAGCTTCTCATCTAATTTTTTAAGGGGCTATGCTAGTTTCTTATTTTCAAAAAATCGATCTTTTTTTTTTTGCATTTTTCCATAGCTAATCATTCTAAAAATAAGTACTCAAAATTTTAAATCGATCTCTAAAAGTTTTTAAATCAGAGCAATTTAAAGCGGCACTGTTTATTAGAGAAAATAATTGAGAGTTTTTAATTCTTAACATTTCAGAAATCTTCATGAGTTTTATAAAATTCTTTAAAATGCCTTTATTATCCTTTAAAATTTGGTGAAATTCTTGTAAATTTCGTAAATTCACTTGATATTTCTTAGAATTACTTAAAATTACTCAAAATCCCATAAAGTCTCATCAAATCTTCAAAGCCTTTAAAATTTCTTAATATCCTATAAAAAATCGTAGAACCCCTTAGAATTACATAAAATTCCATAAAATGTGAACAAAACCCTTGAAGTTTTTTTAAAATCCTATATTTCATTCAATCCTTTAAAATTACTTAAAATTACTTAAAATCTCTTTTAGTCTCATTATAGCTCTTAAAATTACTCAAAATTCCATGAAATTTCGTTAAATTCTTTAAAATTTTTGTAAATCCAGTATAGCCTCACCAAATCCTTCAAATAAATGTTTTTCAAATTACTTAACATTTCATAAAATATTTTTAAATTACTTAAAATTACTTAGAATCGCCCAAAGTATCATCAAAGCTCAAAAAATTACTTAAAATCTCATGAAAACCCCTGAAATTCCGGAAAATATAATGAAATCTCGTAAATAACTTGAAATCTCTTAAGTCGTTAAAATAACTTAATATCCTATGAAACATTGTAAAATCTTTGAAAATTACTTAAAATTCCATACAATTTCGTAAAATCCTTTGAAATTTCATAAAATTCCTCGAAATACTGAGGCGATCGGTTTGTATTTCGCGTAATTATTTATTGAGTCTGAATAGTATGAATGACGCGTATTAATCAGCCTATTACCTTTCTAGCTAATTCCTAGAAGAGTGAGAAATTTCGGGGTATCGGCGAACGATCAGAGAGCAGTCTCTGAGAGCAATTCTCCCTTTGAAGGGATCAACATCTTTTAATTCGCTACATCTGAAGCCGAGACAAAAGAGCTTTCAGGTGAATATTTTACGTTGATAGACTTCCCAGTTAATTTAGCTGAATTGAATTTATTGTATTTATAATCTGAGAGGTCGTCGACAATCGAAATGACGCTGAGATTTGCTGTGAGGTCCCGATAAATTGAAGTATTCTTTCACATAATTACTGTCCTGCTATTATGCAACATTCTCCAACTTTAATTCAGTGAGTCCCTCTCAGAGGAAAATGTTGTTTGCTCTCCATCATAATTATGACTTTTAATTATTTGTCTTTTTCAATTTAGTGATTTGCGCCTTGTATGATTATTTTAGTTGATATGATTTTATATCATGTGTGAATTTGAATGGTTTGTCTGTAACGATTCCCATTGAACCTATTCTATTTTCATTGTGTAAATTCTTATGTATTTCCAGGTTAAAACATTCTCTTTTTATATGTATTTGTCAAGCATATTTGTGTCAATCGTTTGAATTGATTCCATAATTTGTCTCTATATTTTACTATGTGAATTTCGTTGTGTTTGTAATATTTCAAATAACGGTCGATTTAGGCTCGTTTTGATATTGTATGACAGACATTGCATCACCTTTTGTAAGTGATGTAATCTCATGTTTATTAATTTCGAACAGATGATTTTGACATTACATCGATTGGTTCTGTTTATATTTTGAACTCTCTTTGTTTTTATTGCCAACCAAACCTGCCTCACACTAGTGTTATTTCTATTATTTTCAAATTGGTTCCCTGTATTTAAATTAAATGCATTATGAGATCAATTATATTCGAATTTGTTATTTATATTAAAGCTATCGTTTGTTTTAAATTTTATCTTCACCTTTACTTCTCAAATATCGATTGATTTCTAACGGTCTTGATGTTTACCTTTTTCGGTCATTGTTTAGGATAATAAATATGTTTATTGACTTTTGATTTAACCGTTGTATGAGATCGTAAATCTTATTCTTGATCGCTTACCCCAATCTTCCCTATTTATAATTTCATTCATATCATCTTATAATTAAATTTGATTTTATTATAAGATGCTATGAAATAGTCTTACTAAATATGAAATTTGGAGCCTGTTGAGGACCCGCGAATGAACCAAAATCCCAAGAATAAGGGTTGGTTATAAAGAGATGAATCACGTCAAGTCGACACCCCAATTTCCATCCCAGGCAAATGTTTTGAAATGATTATATCAATTGAATCTTCACACGAAAAATAACTCATAAAAGGAGGACTTTGGACAATAGAATTTGTTTAAATATTTGTTTCCGTGCAACAAACATTTATGAGTTTTTATCGATAATAATTCATTGCGCTCAAACTATTGAATATTTTTAAAGGAATTTTGTACACATACTATTGAAATATAGCTCTTTCAGATAAAAAATATTGTGATGCTCAATAAACAATTTTTCCATATTTTTAATAACATTTTTATAAACAATTGGCACAATTATTATCTTCTCAATGCTCCAATCGTCTAAATCTTTGGTGGTACATGTAAAAACTATTCAAGACTGATAATCTGAAGAAAAATTTCACTGTCTGCCCTTAATTTGCTCACAAAATGTGTAATTGCGAAGCGCGGCGCAGCGCGCGGCTCGGTCCCACGCACAGTGTTAAAAAAAATTTTCGCGGACAAATTGATATTCAGAAGCTATTTGTGAACCGATGAATAGGCCAAAAATTACAGACAAATGTCACTTACTTACCCGATTTAGACATTCAATAATAATTAATGATTATTTAAACAAATTTAATTAACAAATGCACAGTTTGGCTATTTTTAGAGATAGAAACTTGGTTTTTTCAACATATCCAAGTGTAAATGACTAATTTATAAACCTTTAGGGAGTTTACATAACAATAAACAATTTTAATTGTTAACAACAATTATATAAACGAATTTTTATTAGCTTCGGAATTTTTTGAGAAAAAAATTGCATTTCTGTGATACATGAGCAACTTATTACTTAGCAGTGACTCTTTGCTATCAAACATTAGCGATTGATAATTGTTTTAACAAAAATAATTAACAAATGCATTTCTTGGCTATTTATAAAAGTAAAAACTCGGGGTTTTCAAAGCATCTTATTGTTTATAATTAACATTTAAACATTTTTTTAAAGATACGTTGAAAAGAATCGGGTAAGTACATTTGTCTGTAATTTTTGGCCGATTCATTAGAATAAACTTCATATATGTTATCATAAATACATGATATGGTCAATTGTTTTTTAAAATTTGTTTATAAAATAACAAATTATTTATAGTCTTTCATGAATTCAGTTAAAAATCGGGTTCTGTCTATAAATGATTCATATTTATTGCGAATAAATTGACGAATCACTGTCAATCACCATGAATCCATTTTCACGCACTTATTTGTTTATAACAAATTCAATAATTTTTTTAACACTTTCTAAGCTATTGGACAACTTTCCTAGATAGTTGTTTCATTGATTCTAGGTATTTGGGATTGAATACAAGTATTTCTCGAAACTCGGTACTCAAAAAACTAAATTTTTTTTTAAATATGGATTGACAGTTTTGTGCGTAATTTTATAAGCTTTAATTAAAACAAAAAGTGACAAATCGGTTCAGAAATAGCTTCTGAATATCAATTTGTCTGCGAAAATTTTTTTTAACACACTGTGCGTGGGACCGAGCCGCGCGCTGCGCCGCGCTTCGCAATTACACATTTTGTGAGCAAATTAAGGGCGGGCAGTGAAATTTTTCTTCAGATTATCAGTCTTGAATAGTTTTTACATGTACCACCAAAGATTTAGACGATTGGAGCATTGAGAAGATAATAATTGTGCCAATTGTTTATAAAAATGTTATTAAAAATATGGAAAAATTGTTTATTAAGCATCACAATACTTTTTATCTGAAAGAGCTATATTTCAATAGTATGTGTACAAAATTTCGTTTAAAAATATTCAATAGTTTGAGCGCCATGAATTATTATCGATAAAAACTCATAAATGTTTGTTGCACGAAAACAAATATTTAAACAAATTCTATTGTCCAAAGTCCTCCTTTTATAAGTTATTTTTCGTGTGAAGATTCGATTGATATAATCATTTCAAAACATTTGCCTGGAATGGAAATTGGGGTGTCGACTTGACGTGATTCGTCTCAAACGAAGTTGGCATAACTAGCCCGAATTGTTGTTGCATTCTAAAGATACTGAGGGCTGAAAATATTGTCCGTCTATAATACACCCAGTGTAAACTGTCAGGGCTAGAATTAATTATTCTGTGGAAATACCTATATTTACAATATATTTGTTACATACGTTACTACGATATACATTTATTTATTGCGAAACACCGCATATATTCCTGCTGAAGCGTTGGAGTACTCCCAGTTGAATACACAGTGCGTGCCTTTCCTTTTATCAAGTAAGTTCAGCAAGGAGAGAAATACAAATATTTTTATTTGGCGTCTCGTAAGGCAGGAGTTTCAACAGCCGTATTCCTGTGATGTCCCCTCTTCATTTGCTTCGACTTCCACAGAGCACCATTCTTCTCATGGAATGGGTCCTTTGAAACTGCCATCGAGGCATTCTTTCCTTCTTTTCTTCTTTGAGGAAGCAGCCTCTTGTAAGGCTAGTTCGTGCTCACCCCTCGGGCAGAAGGAAAAAGGCGATCGAGGTGGCTAAAAAAAAGAAAAGGGTGGAAAACGGCGAGTGCAGTGAGGGTACCATTTGTAACCGATGTTTGCTCTGCCCTGTTGGTGCTGAAAGCTTTTACACTGTTCGCTCAGCTCGATTGGTAGCTGTGAATGCACGTACATGAGACGAAGTATCTACAAACAAAACAACATAATCCCAGCACATCTCTCTTAATTACCTGACAGAGAACGTTAGCACGAAAATCGATCTCTTTGCTTTCCTGCAGTGCTGTAGGTTTACTCTATTCTATTTGCCGTGGTCTTTGAAGCCGTCCTTACTCTCGCGTATACACATACTACGTGAAGTCCAACGGAACTCATCGGATTGAGGATCATTAAATGGGCTTTCAAAGTGCATAATCCGAAACGGGTTTAAATAAAGTTACTGATGATATAAACATGTAATTCTAATTCCCGTCTCTTCATTTAAATCACTATTATAGTACGCAACTTCTGTGTCCTTAAACCAATAAAGGCCGATTAGTTTTAAGAACCGAAATCGCCGTAGAAAATTCACATCATCCAAAATTTCGAAGTAATTAATTCGTTCATTAATTACTCGTGGCATTCTCTCAATGTCAATAACATCTTCCTCACCAGATGATGATAAAATATCATTATAAATGAGTGCCTGAGAGTAAAAGTGAAACAAGTCCTATCTTATAATATGGGACTTGTCTCACTTTTACTCTCAGGCACTCAAATTTCATCCATATTTGTTCTACTGCTGAAATACACTTTCCCTTCAACTTTGAGGTTATGTTGACCCCTGTTAATCGCTAGCTATGTCGATAATCGGCCAAAAATGGCCAATTAAGTTAATCGGTGATCAGACTTTCTTAATCGTGGTTTAAAAGTTGGTGGAACGCAAAGTATTCATTAACTTACGTTAATGAAGGATTAAAATTTAATCATAGTTGGTTAATCCGTGGAATCGGCCTTAAGTATTATCATACTTCAAAATTTTAGCCCTATAAAATCTTTCTCAATAAAAACTAATACTTTTTACTAATTAAAACTGATAATGAAGGATCAACCTTCCACAATAAAGGAATAAGTTTTCTCATATGAAAATCAAGCTATATTCCATGAAGAATAGACACAAGGAGACCAAACTAGTGTATCGAAAAATGAGCCAATTTCTGTCAGATGTTCAAAGTACAAAAACTTTCAGACTTATGGCATGATATTTGCATAGGGAGTATATGTATAATTGCACAGAAGAATAAAATACTGACTTACCACTTTTCCTATTCTAAAAAAGACATGCATTGCAGACAACTTCATAGCGTTACCTTTACATGCATTTCATGCATAAACACTGGTTACGCATGAAGTGAGCGTCAAGTCGTGAGTATTCTCGGCTTGGCGCGAGGATTTAAATTTTCATTTCACTGTCTATAAACGAAACACGCGCGCTCAAGCGCGCGCATTGTCTCGTAAGTATATAAAATATAACTTTTTTAACATCTTTCCACATTATCCATCTTATACATTTTTTTTAAAACTTTGAAAATATGATTTGTTTAATATTCATTATTTTTAATGGAGAAAGTAACTATTTGCATTGAGAATATAACCTAAATACAAAAAATAGCACAAAAAATACATATTTTTAAAGGCTTTTAAAGGTTTTTCAAGGACATCGTTCATATTGGTAAAGTAACAGATACTTTTGGGACAGACCGCATATTTGTGTAGATATCTTGAAAGGTAGACCACTTGTATTAGTATGATAAGAAAAAATTTCTCCATAATGTAAAATTTAAAAATATTTATAGCAGGTGACAGAAAAAAAATTTATATTTCGAAATACAGCAACAATATACGCATTTCTCATGGTTTAAATATTTCTTGTACTTAGTCCTTTGAAATGTTGTGGCAACTATTTAATAATGGCCGCCACTCACTGATAACAAAAGATCATACAAATCAGTGTACAAGGGGCGTGGCGTGCCTTAAATCAGTACTCTGATTGGTCACAGGGATAAGCCCACCCACTTCCTTACTTCCTTCCTTGACTACACTATAGTTTATTATAAACACGTCTTTCATGTTTATTTATTGTTTAATAAATAAAGTTTTGCTAATAAATGTTAATCATAGTAGTGCAATGGGGTTAGTGCTTAGTGGAATAGAGATGCACGAGAGATATGAAGTACGCGGAGAAAAATAAAAACTTCGATTTCGGAAAGAGTACTAAATACTTTGAAAAAGTACTATTCAATTAGGAAAGAATGCACGAATATAGGTTCCATTCCTAGATTTTTTAGTAGCCATAAATAATTAAAGTGACTCCTAAAATATTGATAAATATTTCATATGTTAACGGCATTAAGTGCCATTAAATGTAAAAGATAGTACTGAAGATGTCTTACAATTGTATCCAGTTACAAAATGTAATCGTAAAGCAAAGTTTTGTGCTCGTTTTAAGAAAATACATTTAAAGTTTTTCGACATGAAAGTAAATTAAACTATTTTAGAATTGAGTTGAAAGGTATAAATATATTTTGAAGAATAATTACTGCAATAGAAATAACAAAATTAAAGCTTATTAGCGTGTGAAATTACTGTGGGATTGGTAAAAAAATACGTGAGAGTATGAATTGTATAATGAACTGTAGAATTTCTAAGTGTCATTTTGCGCACGTTCGGAAATGCGTCTAGTAGTCAGTCTTATACTCCCAGAAGACGATACACAAGCTAATGTACCTCAATAGACATTCACGTGTTTATTATATTGGACGTTTCCACTTCCTTTCTCATAGTCTTCCGTAGGTACATGGAAAGCCGTCCGACTCCTGCCCCGAAGACCCGCGTTCGATTCCCGCCAGCGCTTCGTTTTCTTCTAACCCGATTTTTCTGTTTAAGCTTTATAATAATATTGAGTTTAAGATTATAAATGTATTTAATTTCAAATTATATTCGGTTTCCAAGTTTAATAGAATCTGTTAGGTTGTTTCAAGGCTATAGCCCCCCACCCCACCCCTTCAAAGCTTGCGATACGTGTCTGTTTTTTTCTGCTATTCCAAGCAAAATTGTTTGAGTGTGGTATGGGACTGACTACTAGACTGCACCGGAACAGAGTCCCGTGCGGTTAACGATATACCCTGGCCACTTGGCCCCTACTCATAAGGCTCGCGTATGAATCATAGTATGAAGTCCGGGCACGCTATTCGACCTTTGATTGAAATATTTGCGTATGAATCATTAATTAAATTTTCATCCTGGATCTGAAAAGGTAGACTCGTTTGTAGTAGTAATATCTTCCTAATAATAATAACAATCTTACATTGGTATTCCGATTTTAATATAATGCAATAAAACCGCCGACTTATAGTTGATAATGAAATGCTAGGGTGTTGAACACGTTTCTATGTCAAAACCATACATCGGGTAAAAATAAGGAATTTCCAAAATTTCACACACTCGATTTTTATAAAAAGTGAACAAAATGTGTTATAAAAAGTAAATAAACTTTTAGACAATTGAAAAAGTAACAAAGTGCCAAAAAACTGGTTTGCATTCATATAAATACGCCCGATTTTTAACTGTACGTTATCATCCTCCGTGCACTGAGAAAAAAATTTTTTGGATCCAAAGAAATGCATTTCTTTGGCTCCATTGCTTTCAGTCAAAGGAATTATTTACGTGATTTTATTGAATTTTGTTTAGAGTCAAAAAACTCGCCCATTGAGTCAAAGAAATAATTTCTTTGGGCTCCATTTCTTTCATACAAAGAAATAATATCCTAATTTCGGATTATGTGATTATTAAGTCAAGAAATTGATTTCTTTGAGAGGAAGAACCTAATTTTGTTGAGTCTAACTTTTGTACTCAAAGAAATATTTCTTTACCTCGATGATATAGAAAATTTGAATTAAAAACTATGCTTTGTAAATTTAACAATTGACTAATGCCTGAATCAAGTATTATGGTTTCTTTGATCCAAAGAAATATTTTTAAAACTTAAGGAGATATTATTTAATTCAAAAAAACATTTATTTCATATAGTGGAGTTGGCATTCTTGTTTCAATAAAACAGTTCATTGATCAAATGAAGTAATTTGTTTACTTATGTATTAATTTATTTACTTCAAAGAAATGTTTCTTTTGATGGATAAAGTGGAGTGATTCAAATCAAAGAAATATTCAGAAAAATGAAGGGAATATTATTTGAGTCAAAGAGACATTTATTTCACATAGTGGATGTGGTACTATTGATTCAATTAACATGCATGATTCGATCAAATACATTTATTTTTCATTCAATTTTTTTGTACACTTGCATAC
>UCOH01006643.1:0-17864 GCA_900474275.1 Synergus japonicus
AATATAATCAATCTTTAAATAATTCAGAATAGTTAATTTATTATTTAATATAATAGAATTTTGTGTGTACATTCATTAATTATATCTGACATTCTCAGCGACAATGTTATATGCGAAAGAGCAAACAATCATCCTTGAAAGAAATGGGCTTTAAGTAATTTCTTTCCTTTTCCAGTTTGTTTCAAAAAACAATATTTTTACATTCTTATTTGAAATAACGTATTAGAATTGTGTAAAATTTGACACCCTCCCCCCCATTTTTGGCAAACGTCCGCGTTTTTACATTCTCATCAGAGGAAGTATTAGATTTGAGTCGAGCGCGAAGCGCGAGTGCCCTGATGAGAATGTGCTCCTTAAGGTCGATAGAACTTTAAGTAAATTAGTTTTAGTATGCAATTCCTGTTGTAGTAACTTAAATAAAAAAAAATAAGCGCCCGAAGGGCGCAAGCGTGCGAAGCGCGACGTGTATATATATCGGAGCGCGAAGCGCGCGATGAGAATTTGCCCGCGAAGCGGGCAGATTTTTTATTGAAGCTTTTAAAGCCTTGCGACATCTTCAAAAAACGTGCACAACTATTTCATCAGGGGTTTACACGTTAGCTGGAAATATTAGTATAGAAAATGCAAGAAAAAATATATAGGAAGTTATTCTTATAATTATATTATAGGAATTATATTATGTATATTTATGAATGTGTTTCAGTGTAAAAAAAAATATTAAAAATATTAATTTACTATACCCGTTTGCCGGGTAACAATATGCGTCGAACACCGCCATGCAGTGTGCGTGACTTGTTCAGAAATTTAATTAGCATACTTTATTTGTACTTTTTACTAATAATTTATTATATTTTATTATTTCTAAGATGTATATGGGGCATTATTCCTCAGGCGTACCACATTCAGAATTCGACTATGTTTGACCTAACTTAAACTTGGGTAAAGTATAGTCCAACTATAGGTAGAACTTAAGAGGAAAAAGATTTTTTCGCTTCGATAAAAATTTATCGAGATAGGTAATTTTTCAAATTTTTTCGATTTTGTGCGGTTTCGTGCTATATCAAAGGTATTAAGCTCCTTTCCTATAGAATATACAAAATTTTGTCCCACGTGTTTTTGATAGCTTTTTTCCTGGTCTATCGAATGGTTATAACCATTTTTAAAAAATTGAAAATTTGACTGATTTTTTTGAAAATCAAAATAGTTTTGACTTTTGCAGAAAAAAGGCATGTTTTTTTTTGTTTAGTTTTTTTTCAAATAAAGTTTAAGTCTTTATCTTTCGATGCTGTAAATTTCATCTTGCCGTTTTTTGTTGTTTTCGAAAAATTAAATAAAGAATAGAGCACCGCGCTGACGACGCTCGGGACTACTGGGCTTCTCACTTAGTGGAACTTCTTCGGACTCATTTATCGTATCAATTATGAATATTTATTATTTATTAAACTGCTCTCTGTATTGTACAGGGTTGAGACTGTCATCAAAATTTTCTAATGCCTGCATTACAGTCATTGTAGGGACGTATTATTGAGGAAATATATTTCTATCTAAGAAATATATTGTAATACGTGGAATAGTGCATGTCATCGTGTACGTCATTATTGCGTTAAGTGTAGAGTTCGATTTTATTTATAAGCTATTTTAAATTCTTCTTTCCCTTCCTTTGTCTGATTGCTTGCAACTTCTTAACTTTCTTATTTACTTAAAAATAAATTACTTCATTGGTCTTTTCGATATTTTCTTTTCGGTACACTGCTCTCTACATTATACAGGGTTGAGACTGTTATTAAAGTTTTCTAATGCCTGCATTACACTAATTGTAGGGACGTAATATTAATGAAAGAGAATATTTCCACGTATTACAATATATTTATTAGATAGAAATTTATTTCCTCAATAATACGTCCCTACAATGACTGTAATGCAGACATTAGAAAACTTTAATGACAGTCTCAACCCTGTACAATGCAGAAAGCAGTTTAATAAATAATAAATATTCATAATTGATACGATAAATTAGTCCGAAGAAGTTCCGCCGAGCGAGAAGCCCAGTAGTCTCGAGCGCCGTCAGGCGCGGCGCTTTACTCTTTATTTAATTTCTCGAAAATAACAAAAAACGGCAAGATGAAATTAACAGCATCGAAAGATAAAGACTTAAACTTTATTTTGAGACCAAAAAAAATATGCCTTTTTTCTGCAATAGTTAAAAGTATTTTGATTTTCTAAAAAATGGGTCAAATTTTCAATTTTTAAAAAAATGATTGTAATCATTGGATAGACCAGGAAAAAAGCTATCAATAACATGCGAGGCAAAATTTTGTATATTCCACAGGAATATATTATCATGAATCAATTCACACGAAACCGCACAAAATCGAAAAAATTCGAAAAATTCCCTCTCCCCTATCTCGGACAATTTTTATCCAATCGAAAAATCTTTTTCTTCTAAGTTTCTACCTAGTAGGACTATACTTTACCCGAGTTTGAGTTCGATCAGACAAAGTCGAATTCTGAGGGTGATACACTTGAGGAATAATGCCCTATCTGGGCCATTCCATACAAAATTTACAATCAAAAATTTATTTCGCGTGAAATATTTTTTGTGTTTTTTGGTCAAAATTATTGTACACGTATTTTTTTATTTCGACATGATCTTTAAAATTTCGGACTTGTCAATTTTCAAACTTTCCACGCTCGAAAAATCTACCTCTAAATATTTGTGTTTACGAAAAAAAGAATTCTATTAAGAAAATAAGTGGCTGTAGTAAAATTTAGGATTTTCTCTCAGCTTTTCAATAAGCATTACAAGAAATACATTAGAGAAATTGTTTATAAAAATATGGTCGATTTTTATAAACAAATCTTTTTTTTTAACTTTGGAACTAATTAAAAAAATTTTTTTATTGAAAAATCTACTTCAGACACTTTTGTCACTACTCCCAGAATTTCGGAATGGACCGTTGAAAATTGTATGCGTAATAAATTTTTGAACTTCAGCTCTCGCGCTCGGACCACAGGCGATCGCCTGATCCGGCCCACAGTGTTCCGGATCGATGTTTTTTTTGTTCAAAATTCTCTACAGCCTACAATTCTCAACCGATTTGGATGTTTCTTTTTTTTTAAATATTTGGGAATAATTGTATCAGACCATCTATAGAATGGATTTTTGAACTGAAGCATGAATAATTATTTATTTATATATGTTCCGTCGTCACAATGCTTAGTTGTGAACCGGGCTTTATAGTATCGAATCTACATGCGAATTCAAACTCTTTGAATAGTAGATAAGGATAAAGAAATGCTCCTACGCATGAGCGACGTTGGCACCTAACACAGTTCATCTTCATCAATCGTTCGATACAGAGCTCTCATGCTCTAGTTTAAAAATATTAAGCCACTGCGCGTCCCTTTGCCTCTTCTCATCTAAGAGTTCGGAAACCGTTCGGTCTGTTCGATCGGAGATCCCTAGTCGAATCAACAATATCAATATCAAAACGCCTGTTCTCATCTAAGAGTTCGGAAACCGTTCGCTCAGTTCGATCAGAGATCTCTAGTTGGATCAACAATCAATATAAAAATCAAACCCGACGACGAGTGTGATGTCAACGCCAGTTCTCGTGTTTTCTTTGTGTTCAATTTTCATTTTTGATTCTTTGTTTTCATCATTTAAAATAAGATCATTCAATTTAGTAAAGTGTGACAAGTCTCTGTGATGAATTCTACATTGAATTCATGTTCGTGTATTGTCACGAGAGAAAGTGTGAATAATTCATGTGATGTGGATTTATTTTCAATAAAAGGGTTTTTTATGCCTCTCGTAGGCTTTTTCCCTAAAGTGATATGTTTTTATTGAACGTTTTCCTATCATCTAATTTAATTCTAGTTCATAAATTCAGTGTTTCATAATCTTCTTAATTCTCACGTGCAAATAATTTGAATTCTAAAATACGTAAAATAAATTTCTTAACTAAGTGGTTGAACCGTTTCTGGCAAAACCACTCGAAACAAAACAATATATAAGTAAATAATCAGGAAGAATGACACTTTTTGAGAATGTGATTTTTTTCTCCGAATATAAGTCTGTCATAACGCTACGAGGCCTTGGAAAGAATGTTGGCACACATAACAAACATATATAATTAATGCTAGTTTGAATCTAATTGTAATAAACAAATTATATAAACAAATACATGGATAATATGCTCAATGCACAACAAATTTTCGGTTTGTTGAAAATGCTCAAAAATCTCTTCAGAATAATGCTCGTGTTACGAACCCATATATACTTATTTAAATTATTTTAGAAAATTAATTTTGGCTCATAACTAGAGCATTATAAATTAGTAATTTTAATGCACTAGAGATTCAAGGTATACTGGAGCGCGATGAAGAAAATTTAATTTAATGATGAAACTCATAATTTTTAAGTCGATGAACTGTTAAAAAGGAATGAATGAGGATGAAAGTATGATAAAGAAAGAAGGAAGATAGTCTCATATAATGTAATGTCAATGCCCTCTGTCCATCGCGATCTAGTTACCATCTTCCGCATTACCTTACGACATCCATTTTCGAAATAACCAAAATGATAAACATGCAAAAGTAAAAATTAAGAAATACCATTCAACTTATACGAGCAATACTCTTAGCAATAAATTGCATTAAGAAAGAATTCAATAAGTCAGCAATACTAGTAATATTTGTAATCTCGGTTCAACGTCCGTACGCATTTCCATGCAATCCTTATTCACCGACCGATCGTTCCATTTAATATCGACCAATCAAAATTTACTAACTCATCAAAATTTCTTACTCCAGACAGTAATTCGCATCTCCAAGGTGGAAAGCAACGAAGTGCTCATCGCAGTCCTCAAGAAGAGATCGCGAACATAAGTTTACCGAAAACTTATTAGCTCTCGAAAATTAATAACTTATCTAAAGTTACTCGGAGTTCTTGCCCATTTGGTCACAATACGCGAGACGGTAATTCTTTTAAGGTCGCTCTGTTGTGAGGGTTAAAGGGAAAGTGCAGTTCCGCGAATTGGTCTAAACGTAAAACAATTGGGGACGCGAAATAGTAATTCCTTTAGGGTCGCTCAAACACGAGGGCTAAAGTGTAGTTATCTTCTTTCAGTGTATCACGGGTAAAGATTGTAAGTTTTGTGCGAACGGTTAAATATTATTAGGCTAAATATAAGGAAATAAATAAAATATTATCTAGTGAAGTTTAAATGCATACAATCTCTTTACATTTCAATAATCCGACAGGAGCCTTAGGGTAGAAGGCAACGATTCCCAACAAATAAAATAAACATTTAAATTTAAACTAATAATTAACCAATTGACAGCTTGATGCACCCCTCCGGCCATCCGTACTATCAATTTAAATTACTAAAAGTGATGGTTCGTAATATTCGCAACAAAAAATGACCATATACTAACAATTACTATTGTTATAAACAATTTGAACTTTTTTTCATTTTTTCATAGAAATTTGTTGTTTTTCTTATCTAATGGACGTAAAATATGTTTTACAAAGATTATTTAAAATAAGCCATTATATTAACTAATAATTATAACTGTTTATAACAAAACTTATAAACAAATTTAAAAATTAGTCATTTTCAATCAGAAAAAAATTATTTTTTTTATTAAAACGGCTTCTAGAGAACCGAACAGTAATATTTAAAATCATATTTAAAAATATCATATTTCTATGAAAAAATGAAATAAAATGTAAATTGTTCATTAAAATGTTTATAACAATTGTAACTATTCACATATTTTAATTGTTTGTTATTGAAATAACAATGTTCGGTTGTTTGGAAGCCGTTTTAATCGAAAAAATAATTTTTTTCTGAATGAAAATGACTAATTTTGTAATTTGATTATATTTTTTTTTATAAAAAATTATAAATATTTAGTTAATACAACGGCATATTTTAAATAATCTGTGTCAAACATATTCTATGTCCATTATATAAGAAAAGCAACAAACTTCCATGAAAAAATGGAAAAAAGTTTAAATTGTTTATTAAAATTGTTTTTAACAATAGTAATTGTTAGTATATGGTCATTTTTTGTTACGAGCATTATTCTGATGAAACATTTCAGCATTTTCAACCAACCAAAAATTTTTTGTGCCATTGAGCAACTCATCCATGTATTTGTTTATATTATTTGTATATAATAATTAGCTTCAAACCAGCATTAATTACACAAGGCCACAAAAGGAAATCGAGGTGGGCCTTTTTTGAGCTTACTTATTCTTTATGTATTTTTGGTCGTTGATCACGATGCTGGTGTCCGTGTGACCCCATCACGTCAGGGTCAAGGTTAAATGGAGGTCAAACCCCTTAATTCGCAGAAAATAATTTTTTTGACCCCGGATTCCGAAAGAACGGAAAATTTTACGTTCAGATACATATTGACCTTTCACTCGAATTGAACCCTGGAAGTGATTGAGAGGTCATGTGAAGATCAAATTTTCTTTTTAATCATTGGGCTGGTATTTCGACTAGGAAAGGGTCTCCAAACTACATGCCTTAATGTTTCTGGGTCACTGATCACGATGCTGGTGTCCGTATGACGCCATCATGTCGGGGTCAAGGTCAAATGAAGGTCAAACCTTAATTTGCAAAAAAATATTTTTTTTTCTCCGGATTCCGGAAGAACGGAAAATTTTACGTCCAGATACACTTTGACCTTTCACTTTTTGCACTCGAGTATCGAAATGATTGAGCATGAGTTTATTTACAAACTTACTTACCTTTTTAATTAATATTTTCGTGTTATACATTTTATTATAGTCTCAATTAATATAGCTCGCTACTAGAAAAAGGTAACGTTCTAGGCAACGCCCTTAATTTGTCATATAATGTGTTCTTTTACTCGTAAAAGAACGGCGAAGATATTTCGAAAATATTAATTAAAAAGGCAAGTAAGTTTGCAAATAAACTAATGCTAAATCATTTCGATAGTCGAGTATGAAAAGAGAAAGGTCAAAGTGTATCTGGACGTAAAATTTTCCGTTCTTCCGGAATCCGGAGTTAACAAAATTATTTTCTGCGAATTAAAGGGTTTGATTTCCATTTGACCCTGACCCTGACCCTGACGTGAATGCATCTCACGGACACCAGCATCGTGATCAGTGACCCAAAAAACATTAAGGCATGTAGTTTGGAGACCCTTTCCTAGTCGAAATACCAGCCCAATGATTAAAAAGTGAATGTGATCTTCACATGACCTCTAAATCACTTCCAGGATTCATTTCGAGTGAAAGGTCAATATGTATTTGAACAGAAAATTTTCCGTTCTTGCGGAATGAGGGGTCAAAAAAATGACCTCCATTTCACCTTGACCCTGACGTGATGGGATCTCACGGACACCAGCATCGTGACCAATGACCAAAAATAAATAAAGAATGAGTATGCTGAGAAAAGGTTCACCTCGATTTCCTTTTGTGGCCCTGTGTTATATGTATATCCCTGGCAAAAGCTTCAGATAGAAAATTTCCTATCCCAATTAATCCGAGCCAATGCGAAGTCTCTTTCCGAGCGAATCAGTTTCATTCCGCGCCAATCCGAAGTTCGCATGATTCCTATCCGAGTGAATCCGAGCGAATCCGAATTTTGAAGGAAGATTCCTATCCGGATAGGTTCGGATTCATTCGGATTGAAAAGTTTCTTCGGAATGGTTCGGATTAATTCGGATTGGAAAGTTTCTTCGGAATGGTTCGGTTTCATTCGGATTCGCTCGGATAGAGATTTCGCATTGGCTCGGATGACTTCGGATTGGCTCGGGTTGGAATCTTATCCAAAGCTTTCGCCAGGGATGTTCTTTATATGTGCCATGATTCCGGCCGTTCTGCTTATCAGACATCAAAAAATCAAACATCATTTTAATTGTGTTAAATATAGCACTGGTGATCGAAATCAAAGATACACAGGTTTAATACAATTAAAGGTTATTTAAATTAACAGGATTGTTAAATTCACAAAATATCGATGATTTCTAATATGAATAATAAATTTAAGGTATAATCCAGATTCAGAGAGAAGTTTCACAAACTAAGCAAGAAATAACTAGATTATTTTAAGAGATGTTTCACTAAAGATGTAAAGATATGAAATAACTCGCAAATCAATGAGTAAAGAGTGATTGAAAGATGTTTGAGATTTAGGGGACATAAATTAACAAAAGAAAAGTGTGATCAGTTAAAGAAACTTGAAGAGACTCAACACAATGAGATTTAGTCCAGAAAAATGAAAAGACTTAAAATGACGAACAAAGATGTGATCGACTCATGAGACATAGAGAGACTCAAGAAGATGTGATCAACTCCAGAGATACAAAGTAACTGCGCTCAGAGAGTCCTTATAGGGTCCTGAGGTACATTTTTAAGGAAAGAAGGAATATTAGAAAAAGTAGGAGTAGCTTATTCTAAACACTCGTACTTTTACAGACCTTCATTTGAATTTTATGATGGTTAGACCTGAAGGGTCGAAGAGTACCTGGACCTTAGCATGCGTAGACCTTTTATTTACATAGAATTGTAGCAAGACCAGTATTAAGCTAGGTCTTTGGTAGAATCATAAAGAGCTTAAAAGATTTGGGAAAGTCTATGTCTCGTTAAAAAGAATGGGGAAAACCCAGCAAATATACTCATTGGCAGAGAAATGGTAATATCGGAAGAAATACTAAGATAAAATAAAATTACTGTACTCTTCAAAAATTCTTCCCGAATTATATTTAATTCTTTCAGAACTTGTTCAAGAGTATAATTTACAGAAAACTTGATCCGTAATTCTTCCCGACTTTTTCTCATATCCGCCACTTTGTAACAAGTTCGGTATTTACTCCAGAACTATTTTTTTCCGTGTAGATGTTCATGTAATTCCTTTTACAGTGCTGTATGTGAAAATTTACCGAAATATCATGATATCCAAATTTCACCACAACTTTCGGTAATAATTAGTACACAAATTTTCTCCGTGTATGCTTCAAAAATTTATAGAAAGTATAGAACTTACTTCTTATGAATCCTTTTATCTACAATGGCATTATTTCTCTGTTTCGATCTTTTGTTAAAACGTTTTACAGTCAACTCTCGCAAGTTGGACATTCTCGGGGGTAATGTGTTCAACAAGCCGGAGCGATTAAAATGGAACGAGTGAGCACTCTGTCAGTACTCAGGACCGTATATACGGAGAATCTGAACCTGTGCTCAAGATACGTTCATTTCTATACTACACAGGTAGTGTTGCATTCGAGCGACAGTTGACGAGAAACATACGAAACGAGAAACAGTTTCGTCCAATTGTCAAAATTGTCGTTTCGGCTCGTTCCGTTTCCACGAGTGTATAACCGAGCGATTTTTAACCGAGCGACGTCGAGCTCTACGTCGAGTATATTTGACACTTATCAAATAAGTTTTTTTTTTATTCTGTTTATTATGAATTAAAGGTTACTTTATGTAAATGTGGTTACCTTTATAGAAAATAGATATTTTTACTCGATGTAATCGGTTTAATTATTATTTATGTGCGATAATTTGAAATATAAAATAACAATAATTTTTTATCATGAAGAAAATGTATATGGCACATATGATTTAAACAAAAATTTTTAAAAGAAATGTTTCAATATTTGCAATCAAAATGTACTTCAATTATGTACTTTCAATTATTGAAAATCTGCTAAGAGCACTTTAAAGGACATACAATATAAATTTTCTAAACAGTTTAGGTACTGACATGTATTTTCATCGATAATCAGAAATTGTTCACATATTTTAAGTATATTATAGTAGATGTTTTCTAAGAAATATGTAACTGAAAAAATTTCAATAAGATTCAATACAACTGCCGACGTAAAAAATTTTATTGTCAACTTTTCTAATAAGTATTATCAGTAAATAAATTAAATAATAATAAGTTTTATTATTAATCCTTTTAAATCAAATCAATCATTTAAGTCAATAGTCAAAGAACAGGCATTCCAGGAGTTAAGGCACATTAAATGTGTAATAGATTTATCAGCTAGTCTGTTTCTGTGTTTTTGCACAACTAGAGAGCTTCGAGAGAATAGTCGCTCTGATCGGACTGAAGTAGCGGGAGTACACAAAAAATTTCGTGCCATTCTAGCCAAATTCGGGAAGATTTTATCGTGCTTTTCCCACTATTTTAGAATATCTGTGTGTTTCTCGGCGCGTTTTTGGGAAAAATTAAGATCGAGTTCCCATCTCCAAGCCATTGGACCTGTTCCCAGGTAGAAATTCACGACTGGCCCAGTACTGGCCCAGTACAGATTGCCGGAGTACCAATACTGGTTGTTTGTACTGGGCCAGCATTGGGTCATTACTGGCATGTAATGCATGACAGTACTGGCGTTCGGTACTGACGCGGTACTGGAAACCAGTACTGGTTCTGTACTGGTACATTACTGGCAAACTACTGGTAGAGTACTGGCTACTATAGTCGCCGTAGTTACTCTTTACCAAAAAAGAATTATTTTTAATATAAGCACTGCACTTAATTTATGTTTTAAATCACAGAATCACATGCAAGATCGCTTACATATATAAATCGCACGCTAACACTGTTCGAAAAATCGCACTCGCTGGGGATCGAACCCCTGACCTTAACATCTTAAACATACACCCTAACCGCCTGAGTTATTTAATTACTTGGAGTTCATGAAAAAAACTCAACTAAGCTCTTTCGCTGAAAACCAGGGATAATTACGAGGAATGTAGATACATATATTTTTTGCTTTACACATTTTGTGAATAGATGTATTTAAAAAATTTTCATTTTTAAATTTATCTGTTACAAAACAAAATATTTTTTTCATGAAATTTTATTTACATTTGCATTAAAAAAATTGTTTAATTAAAACTTTTAAAATTATTTTTCAAAAAATGTTTGTATTTGCGAAAACTGAAATTTGGAAAATTATTGTTTACGAAAGAATTTTCTATATTAAAGTTGTAAGTTTATTTAATAGTAAAAATTTCGCATTAAAAATATAATTAAATTTTTTTTATGATAAATACCTTACATACATTTTCTTTGAGAACTTATAAGTAAAAAGTCTTTAATTTTTAGATTTTATAAAGATAACTTGTACATGGTGTTTTAAAATAACCTTCTAAAAATTGTTTTTACGATGATTATATGTATTTAATGTTTCTCACTATTTAGGAACACCTCAATAATGACATTAAACAATAAAAAAATTGTATTTGTACGACTGGCATAGTACTGCTCCGTTCGTGGAGCCAAACTTTTGCCAGTACTGGTTGAATTACCAATTATCTACCGGAGTAGTACTGCTCCATTCGTGGAGCTAGACTTTTGCCAGTATTGGCGAATTACCGATTATCTGTACTGGCAAACTGTACTGGGCCAGTACTGCCCCGATGGTGAACTTCGGCGGAGTACAGAATGTTCTACCTGGGCTGCTGTTTTATGAGCAGATGAGTTTTGACTTTCTTCTGGGTCCGAATCTGATTCATATAAGACATCTATATCAATTTTGTCGTTATTTTTATCTTTTAAAGTACTTTCCAAGATTTCATTTTCCGACTCAAGATCAATCTACAATATCATTAATGATTATTAATATAATAAATATAGAGATGCACTATAACAACGATTTCAAAAATTTTTAATAACAAATAATTCATGCATATATTTTTTTAAGTAAATTGAATGTATTAAAGATGTAAAATTTTTATTATTTTAGTTTCTAATTTATATAGAATATCTAAAAATGTAATTGCTATTTCTGATAAATTTAAGTATGTTGAATCTAAAGAAATAAGGATCCAATATTAAAACAGCGCAGTAAACCCAGTGACACTTTCTATAGTGCTTGAGAAGTTTTTCTAGAGCTGCTTCCAGGGCATCCAAAATATTTTTCTCTACTGGAGTCCCAATTATCATTGATGAAGTGCCCTGTGATGCCATAGTAGGAGCGATGGGCAATTGAAGACCAACCGTCGATCGTGAAAGATATTTTAGAAGGATTCATCAACAAAATTTTCATAAGAGCTGCTTGCTTCTCTATGTACCGAAGTTCCACTTTCGACTTCAGATAATTTTGCAATGGAAATTTAACTTCTGGTTTCAAATAATGGAATATATCTTGAGTCATATCATCCTCGAAAAAAGAATAAGGCAAATACTTCCTAGTTACTCAGACAACCACCTTCTTATTGAAAATACCTTGATCGAAGGTCTAAAATTTAAGAGAAAGTATATTTATAATAGAAAAATAATCAAGAATAAATAACTCGATAATAAATATAAAAAAAATGTATCCTTCTTTTAACAAATATTTTTTTAATTTGATAAACAGTATAATACAATTTTTCAATGTTCAATTTTTAACATTTTTTTCTATATTTGATTTTGTATCAAATGTAAGAAATACTTGAATAATTGGTGTTTCTTGTGAAGGATAAGTTTCTTCGTATTCCTTTGGATGACTATTTGAGAGATGCCGCTTCAAACCAGAAGTATTTGAGTCTTTTATTTTAATAATAACAGGCTTCTTTTCTTCATTCTTTTGGCATAATTTACATGTTCCAACTTTGCACCCGTCCTGAATGGTATACTTGAAGGACTCTTCTAGGGATTTTCCACCACTCTTCCGTTTTTTACATTTAAAAGTGCTCGGATCTCTAGCTTGAACGCTACGTTTATATCAATTATAAACATTTTAATAAAGAAGGTTAAGTTAATAAAAATAGGATATTGTAAAATTTAAAACACAATTTATATAATTATATTGTACTTGATTGTACATAGGCTCCTCAAGAGGTGATTCATTTCTAGTGTCATCCTCTGAATTTAAATTTTTGTCCATTTTGTATTTGGTATTTTTAAAAAATATTTGACAACTAAAACGTCAAAATTTGAAATAAGTTGACAACTTCTCTCTCGGAATGACGAGACGATCCGATACGATACAAACAAAAGATTTACGGAGTAGATCGTATCGAAAAGCATTTTGAGAATTGAGTGAAACGAGCGAGGTAACCGATATTCTCAGCTCGAATGTTACACTATACACAGGCTTCGCAGTACGGCATTAACTTCGAGGTCGGTCGGGGGGGAACGTAAAATTAGAGAGAGAGAGAGAGGGGGGGGAGGGGCATAAAATTGTATTATTTTCATGCATATCGTGTAAACAACCATACGACCTCTCCTCCCTCAGGCAGCTCAGGTATTATCAGCGTTGACGTCTTCTCATTTGCTGCATTCACTTTGATGCAGTATCTCGTTATTTTTAATGAGAAGCCTTACAGAAAATGTCATAAAAGAGGACTCTCTTGAACCCTACTCTAGATTTACACATGCAAATGTGAACTATCTAAATAAGACCCATACCACCAAGCACATATTGGAAAATTACGTTTATCTGTTAACCAAACAAAAAGTTAATTTCGAAACAGATTATGCAACTAGCTGAAAAAGAGTCCATAACAGATGTATTATACAACGTAAACCTGAGTCTGGACGATGAGCAGTGGAAGCTAAAAGGAGTATGGCAAGTCTCATGTAACAAGGAGAAGCCGGAGGCGCATATCTTTCCACTCAGTTACCTTTGGCTCTACGGCGAGGGGCATCTCACTTGAAAATTCAACGTCTAAAACGCTGAAAGTCGAAATAAAATAAGCACGAAATCAGTTGATGATATTAAAACGCGAAAATAACATTTCCAAAATCGTCAGTTTCTGGATGCTTTCGTCAAGATTGTAAAAATATTAAAGATCGCTTCTATCCGTTCTTTAACGACCGAAATCAGACGAAATCACTAAAGCTACGTCAGTGAACGTCCAGACCCTGACCATACAGTCAAGACTCACACGCATGCGCAGTCTGAGACAGATGGGCCCGCCAGTCTGATCAGCCGTTAAAAATTGTTTGAAATCGTAAACGAAAGGGAAGAATTCAGTGTAGTTAACGTGAAATCAGTACATTATACCTATACCTCTTGCAAGACCGTCTATACTCAACGCTTGGATGTCGAAATCAGCCAAACTCAATGTGAATTCGTGAATTCAACGTGTCGATTTTGACGGGCTGAATATACGCGAACTCAAAAATTGAAAGTCATGTATTTAGCGTTGACATCGTATGAAATCGTACAGAATCGTCAAGCAACGATTAAAACGTCCGTACGCCCCACGGTTTGTTACAGTATGTGGAAAAAATCTACTGTACCAGAAGTAAGGAGAAGGCTAACATTGATACTTACGACCATTTCGTATTTTATCCATTTTTTCACATCCTTACAGAAACAATGCTTCTTCTGTAAATATGTGAATCGAGAAAAACGACCACCTTCATTTTTAAACGTAAAAAATTTAAAAATATTACTTAACTATATCCTTTAATTTTTATTACATACTCTGACGTTAATTGTTTTCGAATGTCTTGTCAATTCGGAAATCATTGCAGATCTTGATTCCAGAACATTTTTTACGTTCAAACACGCAATGATCGAAATCGCATATTTTCGCGTTTTTCTCTCAATGCGACACCTGGAATTTTTTTAAAAATATTTTTATAAAAAAGCTTGGTTTTTTCCCTTCAAAATCATTGAGGTTAGAATATGGGATTCGAATTGCTATTGCTGGGTTTAAAAAAGCATTCTTGCGTTCGGCTACGGTGCTGCGAGCCGTTATGTACTGTAAGCAAGCACTTCGTAGGTCTTATTATGTCCATTAAGGGCATGTATTACTTCCCGATCCCAGCTTACCGACATTTTTTTCTCTGTAACGCTACGTCTACATTTATAAAGATATCAAATTGGAAATTTATAAAATTAAAGAAAAGATGCTAATGTATGTTTGTCTTTTCTTAAATTGTTGTAAAAATAAAAACAATAAAAAAAATTTTTTTTAAATGTTAATATTTAGGACCAGATAAACGTATCTTAAGGACGTTGGATAATGGGAACTTAGAAAATTTTTTGGGTGCCCCCAATAATAAAGACGACCCTGCCTCCGTATTTAATTTAAAGGCTAGATTTTGGGATAAATAAAATAAACTCATATTTTGGGTCTGACGAAAACCTAGAGTGCATCTTATAAAAAATGCATCGCGTTTTTCGTGAGAAAATGAATATTTTGACTACAAATATTCATTTTTTGCAACGGAGAAATGCATACCGAGCAGACAAATCGCGGCAAGAGATGACGATTTTCAAAGTCACTCCACATTTCACTATTTGATAGACACAACACCGTCACTAAATAAAAAAAAACGTTCTGCACAGAGTCCTTTCACAATATAAACTTTCACACTCTGAAAGACACTTTGCAAAACTTTGCGACATAAAAATTTGTCGCGTCAGGAACTTTTTTGAAATCACTTGACATATCAGAAATATAAAAAGATGGAGGCCAACCATCTTTCAGTGTATCACTTACGCTCAAACAGTGCAAACGGGCATTTTCAGAACTAAAATGATGAATTTCAGATGGTTAGTTGGTTAACCAATACCAAGACCAATTGATCTCTATCTTTGACATATTTCTGACATGTCGAGTGATATCAAAAAAGTTCCTAACGCGACAAATTTTTATTTTGCAAAGTTCCGCAAAGTCTCTTTAGAGTTTGAAAGTTTATATTGTGGAAAGACTCTGTGCAGAACGTTTTTTTTATTTAGTTACGGTGTTGTGTCTATAAAATAGTGAAAAGTGAAGTGAGTTTGAAAATCGTCATCTCTCTCTCTCACGATTTGTCTGCTCGGTATGCATTTTTCTCCGTTTCAGAAAATGAATATTTGTGGACAAAATATTCATTTTCACATGAAATACGAGATGCATTTTTCATAAGATGCACTCTAGGATTTCGTCAGACCCGAAATATTTAATGAGTTTATTTTATTTATCCCGAAATCTACTCTTAAAATTAAACACGGAGGAAGGGCCGTCTTTATTATTGGGGGCACCCAAAAAATTTTCTAAGTTCCCATTATTCAACGTCCTTAAGATACGTTTATCTGGTCCTAAATAATAACATTAAAAAAAAAATTTTCTATTTTTTTTTATTTTTACAACAATTTAAGAAAAGACAAACATACATTAGCATATTTTCTTTAATTTTATAAATTTTCAATTTGATATCTTTATAAATGTAGACGTAGCGTTACAGAGAAAAAAATGTCGGTAAGCTGGGATCGGGAAGTAACACAAGACCTTAATCTTTCTATAATATAAGTATAGTTGTTCTACATTTTTATTATTGTACGATCGTAAAAGCGAGACTCTCTCTCTCTCTCTCTCACACACACACACACTCACACACACACACACACACACACAACACACACATCATATTACATATATTTCCCTTCAAATATATTTAAAAAAACCCTTTTCTGGAACCTAGATGTTATCATCACTATTACACTTCCTACAAAAAATAATGTTTAAACTCAAATTGATTTTAATATTTCTTATTCTATACAGTAATATTGCTTATAATTCTCTTCACGGTTATACCGCATGAAGGACAAGGCGTTCTTTGCAGTCCGTTTTTGCATTCTTTACAGGCCATTTTTTCGTCACACGGCATCAAAATAAATTCGTTTTGATTTTTTTTGCAAATTAAGCAATTCTTTTCATTTCCTGTGGTCAATAAACAGAATAAACTTGAAAATTTAATATATGAAGAACTTCTTAGAAAAGTATTTATTATTGCGAGCTTAATGTTGTGTGAACTTAATTAAATTCAGTTCACACAACAAAATCAAATTTTGATCTTGTAATAAATTATTTACCTTTGTATAACCTTCAATTACTTTTTTGTATGAGAAATAATTACCTGTTTTTGGTACCGAGGTCGTTTGTTTCCTTTTAAATGTTCTATCATTACCACGACCTCTAGAGCCGCGGAATCGGTTAGATCGGCAATCTATTGATTTAAACATATATTAAAAATTAAGACACGTTAACATTATATGAGGTTTTTGGATATCTTGCTTTTAGACTATGTATTACTTATATGATCCCTACCTTATCGACATTTTTTCTGTGCAACGTTACTTCTTTTATTGATATAAAATTCAAAGTTAAAGTTAAAGCATTAAGGTACCTTGTTCATCTGATCTTAAATATTTACATTTAAGCCGCTGGATTCTGTAAGGGCATATAAAATTTACTTGGCCGTTCCGTTTGGCCTCTATTCGTGCAGAAATCTTGCTGTGGGCCTAGTAGGGTTCTGGTCAGTTTCTCTTACTTCTGGTGTGGTTCTAGTCAGTAAAACTGGTTTGAACCCGACAAGGGTGTAACGGTTGGACTCGCCAATACCCTATATAGGGGTAACTAGTCAGGGCCTTGATAGTTTTTCTAATGAATGCCTTTTAAAAAAAAAACTATAATAAGGTTAAAATTATAAATAAAAATTACCTGCTTTTATGAAAATGTAATTTTATTATGTCAAAACATAGCAAAGAACATAAGAAACAATACAAGGAAATAAATCAACCATATTTGCGTTCGCAATGAAAAAGAAAACTGTTTAAATATTTCAATGGATAATTTACTATTTAAATATAATATTTAAATCTAAATATTTTCAATTCGGAATAATCAGATGATATTATGTTAGTAATGACACAAAGTCCTATTAAGCTGCCCGATTAGCACCTTATTATAATTTATTTCATTTTATACAGAATAGAAAAATTAACCAGAGCCTTGTCAGAACCCTATTTTAAATGGGTCAAAATGGGGCACTTTCTGCACGGGAGCTGTTGTCTTTAAAATCGATTTTGAACATTAAATTTTTGAAATATATAACTTTGAAATTTACTATAAAGCCATATATTTCAAAAATTTAATTTTC
>UCOH01006643.1:18207-45083 GCA_900474275.1 Synergus japonicus
GCCTTGTCAGAACCCTATTTTAAATGGGTCAAAATGGGGCACTTTCTGCACGGGAGCTGTTGTCTTTAAAATCGATTTTGAACATTAAATTTTTGAAATATATAACTTTGAAATTTACTATAAAGCCATATATTTCAAAAATTTAATTTTCAAAATCGATTTCTAGATTCGCGGCTGGATTTTAAAGACAACTGAGGCTAAACGGAACGGCCATGTAAATTTTATATGCACTGTAAAATCCAGCGGCTCATTTATAAAAATTTTTGTTTGAAAATGTTTTTTTTTTTAATAACAATTTACGATCAGATAAACGTACCTTAGCATATTATTTTTAATTTTATATCTTAATTAATCGAAAAGTAAGACCACAGAGAAAAAAATGATTGGATAAGTATAATACATTTTATCATAGATTACCTTTTTTTAAATCAAAATCTATGTCTTTTTTTTCTTCTGGCATGGCTTGTCCCTTATCAGGATCTCCAAATTTTGTACTGCGAGTGCATGTTTGTCCATATGTTTGGTTGATTTTTCCGCGTCCTGTACCTCTTCCATGGCCACCCTCTCGAGTACACATTTTTCTCCTTTTCGCTGTTAAAAATACGCAATGATATTATTAAAAATGTAATGTATAATATCTACTTTATAAAAGATGTTTTAAAAGAAATATCAAAATTGAATAACAATTGCATACAAAATAATGAAACTTGGATTCAATCGGAAAAACAGTACCAAGAGCTATTAAAAAACCTATCGCAGGGAGAAAATTATGGAAGAAAATACAAAAAAGACACAGAAGACGTCAACATTATTCAATTACCACCATATGATGAGGCTTACTATCTTCGATGAAATCATAGAAGAATTTTTAAGAAGGAAATTAACTATTTAGAGATTCCATTTTAACGATCCAACAATTCGAAAATACTTATAAAACCCGATACCATATCGATAATAGTCCAGAAAACATCCAACACGTTATAGATACTAGCACGAACAAAATCGCCGTTATAAAAAATCAGCTCGTATATATTATTAGAATCCCCGTTATAAACAAAGAAGAAATGAAAATTGTTAGAATAATTCCTATACCTGCAAAATTAGGCACCGGATATGTTAGTATTATACCCGAGCATGAGTATTTATTAGTTAAACATGGTCATAGCTTCTCCCCGATTGACGAAGAAGAATTAGAGAAATGTAAATGGATTGATGATTATAGGATATGTAGAAGACAACAACCCGATTTTATTCTTTACACTACTAACAATTGCGATGCGGACTTAATAAAAAATGTCCAAAAACATTGCGTCACTTCACCTTTCGCTCTTAGTAGAGAATCTTTCGTCAAAACAAGCAATGGTTACATTACTATATTAACTACAGAAACCTCTGTTGATTTCGTTTGCGAAAATGAAATATATAATACAAAATTAGTAGGAATATTCTCTATATCAGGAGATAAATGTCAAATAATGACCGACAGAATTAAACTACCTTTAAATTTAAGCAAAAATATCACGAAAAGTTATGACGTCAAAATAAACTATACTATTAATTTTAATGATAAAGAAATACACTTGCTAATTAAAAAATTGATAAAGTTACCAAATATTCTTGACATTAATCACTTACGAGATGCTAAAATAAGTCTTGATGAGAGTAATAATCCTCTGGATAATATTCAAAACCGTCGAAGAATTAAAACCTGGACAGAAAATGCTACGACTACTTTTCAATACTTAGGTTATGCATGTATATATAGCACTCGTAGTTTTATATGGTTTATATAGAGTGAAATGTCTGCATTGCGCAATAGAATCACTTAGACATTGTATCGGAAATTGTTATAACTACTGCAGTTTTGGTAATCAAGCTTTTACGCAGCATATCAACAGTCAAAATGGTGTACCTTTCTCACGACAAGGAATTGATAATGTAAACTTTACATTAGAAACAAATCCTGATAACACGAGTTTTGTATCAGAAGCTGACACTAGTGATACGAACATTATACTAGAAACTGACATTGATGACCGACAAATTGTAACGGGAACTAGGCCTATTAGAATAAAGAAAAAGTAATTTTTTTTAGAGGACTAAAAAATGTCTATATCGAGGGGCGTAACAGCATTTTCAACTATAAGCTAATATTTATATGCTGATGCAGCTCTTATCCCCTCCGTATCTCGTGAGACGTGCGGGGCCAGGTACCACTGCGAGCGGTCCCATCTCTTTAGTTCTACTTTACAAGTAATTAGCGAAACATCTCGTTCCGAGTAATAAATTATCACATCTATAATAGTATTTCTATTATTTTACTTTGGACCCGTTACACTTTTGTTATCAGTAAATTTGTGGCTTTCTCCTCAAATTCTAAATGGACAAAACTTTTATTATATTAGGATATACCAGCAGTAATATTTAAATTTTTATAATATTGAAAGAAAAATTTTTTTAAACAAATGGGATTTGTTTAAATAATTAAAAATTAATAAATAAATATTTATAAATATTCCAATAGATCAGCAGTAATTATTTTATAAAAAAAAAATTCGTAAGCAAAAATTGTCTAAACAAATAAATAGTAATCATTTTTTATATATAAAAAAAAATATTCGAGAAAAAATTATTTAATCAAATTCAGTTTGTTTAAATAATCGAAAATAAATTAATCATAATGTTAATAAATATTGTACTAGACCAATAATGAAAATTTTTCTTTAAAAAAATGAACCAGTGTTTATAAATATTTCTGTAGACTAACAGAATTAATTTTTCTTTAAACCGAGAATAAACTGCACATATTTTTATGAAGAATTGATATTTTTCCTTTTAACGGTAGTTTTCAAGGCAAATATAATATTAATAAATAATATTAATAAATAACATTGATGAATATTAATTAATAATATTAATCAATGTTATACATAATTATAGCATGTATTTAAGGGGTTATTCTACTTTATAAGCTAAAGAAAAGAGCTATTTTTGAACATTTTTTTTGTGTATATCATGAACGATATGGAAATAAATATTTTTAGGTATGATAAAACATGTATTAAACTACATAAAAAAATTTTTTATTACTTTATTCAATGTTTATATTAAAAATAATGATTGTGTGTAGGCTTCTCAAAATCAGAAGGGTAAACGGTACCAGGGATATCTCGGTAACGGCTAGCTGAAAAAGAAAACCAAAGTAGGTTTGCTTTAGTATTACTAAAACTAGATCTGTTGCCTATAATAATTAATATTTATGAAAAAATAACAAAATGGCGGACAACCATTTTTTAAAAATGCATTTTTTTCACTGTTTTTTTGTTTAAAAAATTAGTAAAACTGTTATTTTTTAATATATTATTGGCAACAAACCTAGTTCAATATGTGTAGAATGTGTGGTTTAAATTTTATAAAGATCGGTCGAATAGTTTTCATAAAATCCTTGGTACCGTTTTAAAAACGCTGTTTTGAGAAAAACGCGTTTAAAACAATAACAATGCAATAAAATAAATAAAAAACAATTTTTGTACGTATTTTAAGACATGTTTTATCATACCTAAAAATATTTATATTCATATCTTTCTTGACATACTCAAAAAAAATGTTGAAAAAAAGCACTTTTTTTTAAGCGTATAATGTTTAATAACCCCTTAATAAATTTTGACACGTATTTTAATAATATATGTTTGTTTGTAATGTTTATGAAGTTTTCAAACTTTCCTAACCTTCAAAACATAATTTTAAATTCTGATATACCGAAATCCGAACTCTTACAGAAAACAGTGCTCGAATTCGTAGATTCGGTGAGAGGGCAGCACTTCGATAGGACAGAAAAAGTGATTACCTATATATATTCAGGACGCAATTTTGGCTCAACACCGCATCTACTGCTAGAGATATTTTGCAATTAACTGTAATCTGGCGCGCGATTCAAAATCGAGTTAAATTGACCAATGGGAGAATTTCTCTAGCAGGAAGTCAACACGTGCTGCGCGCAGGGTGCCACTGTCACAGTTATCAATATTTAGTTTCTTCCATCATGGAAGTCAAAATGTCCGCCGTTTCTGATAGGAAATAATTAAACGCTATTTTAGGACTATAAAAGTGAGTATTCGACAAACTTATCATCAAGCGCCCCTTATTCATTTCTTGTCTCTATTTTTTTCTATCTAAAACCTATCAATTTTCCATCTTTTTCCTTTGGCTGAAAAATTCTAGTCCACATGATAGCTTTATTTCTTTCCACAGATTTTCACAGTTTGTTGACAGTTTTTACTTTCAGATTCCATCGCCCATAACGCATTTTCTGCTTGTGGATATAGTTTAATTAGATGTATACGGCTCATTCCATTTCAAATTCACAACCAAAATTTTGATTGCGTTGAAACTTTTTTTTCTCTTTTTGTAGACAAAAAAAAAGGACACTTATTTTTTTTCTTCAATATGATGTTGATAATTTTTGAGATATCGATTTTTCAATTTTTCGATCCAAAAAAAAAAACAGTTTTTTTTATAATACTTCTCACAACACCTATTTTTCAAATAAGGGTTTGAAATTTTAGGACGAAATGTGCAATACGGTTCACTTGAAAGTGCACATTTGAATGGTCAAAAATTCATTTGTTGAATAATAGTTATTTAACAATTTCTTAAACAATTTGAAATATCTCGAAAAATGTATCTCCGATTTGAATCAAATTTTCTGTAATTTGTTATTATAGTTTGTGGAATATTGTCCTAAAATTAAAAAGTGGGCAGCTCAATACTTTATTAAATATGATTATTTCTATCGCGCGCGAGCTGAATGGCGCGCGAGCTGGGTGGCGCGGGCGAGGAACGTGAAGGAAATAATAATAGATTCCAGGCAATTGTATCTTAATTATTATTAAAGTATACAATAAATTATACTATACAAGAAATTAGAGAACAAATAAACATTACATCGACAATTTTTGTGATTGCCTTTTCATAATTGAACCTAAGAAGCTGACAGTCTTGGAATTTGGACAACGAGAATAAATTTTTGTTTTGAGCTCGCAATCCCCTATCGGTTCGACATAGTGGATTTTTTGAGTACCTGGTATGGTTTTACAACCCTGAAAACGCTGTTTCAGAAAATCTGCTGCTTCGTCGTAAGATTTCTTGTTCGAATAAGATATAGAAACATTTGAATTCGAAGGATCGTGTTGGGACCATTCATACAACTTTATGAAGTTGTGATTTGATCATTAGAAGACCTTTGGAGAATAGCTTTTCTAGCTTTTCTCTTGAACGCCCCGCCTACTCCGTCGCAAGGACCCTTGCCATGAGCTGTGGCTTGAAAATGCCATACTGCAGAACGATCAAAGTCTTTTTTATGATAATAAATTGTCGCAAAGTGTTTGGAATTCTTGAATTGTTGAGGGGCTCCATCGGAAAAATAAATGCAATTCTTTATTATTGGACGAAAGCTCGAAAGAAATTCATTGAATATTTTCAAAAAAACAAACACGGCCACCGAGTCATGTTTATTGCAGTCTGATATTATCACTAATGTTTTGTGTTTGATGGACCCATGATCATTGTAATAAAATACTATGTGAAAAATTGTTACTTGGTTATTATGCCAATGGAATCCCGGAACAGCATTCTGAATCACAAACGCATAATTTTCTGCATAATCACAAATAATAAGACCTTGATCGTCCTGAAGATTGTTTTTAAGAAATCTATAATAACTCGATTGTTGATCAGCGTTAAAGAATTATTAAGAAATGGTTTTCTAGACTTTTCGAAATTGGAAATGAATGTTTTGACCGGAACTCTCACAAATTCTAATGCTGCTCGAGGTTGTGAAAGCCATTGTTTATGCGAAACTTCATGAATGTCGTTTTTTTGAAAAACTTTCTTCATTACATTGAATAAACTGTTACTACTGCAGCTCTTACAATCCCCGAAGAAACATTGTTCATTTGGATTTGAACATAGCGGAAATAATGAAATATCGCGGTAATTTTCAACGCAATACTGTTCTTCTTTCATCAATTGAACAATATGACTCCCTGCAAAAGAAACTGTTTGTGAACATAAAATATTGAATTAAGTATCACAAACATTGTGAGTTCCACCAGAACCAGCTAAAACGCAGTGGGCAGGTCGCAAAGAACATAACTTTGAAAGTCCAATTTTGCTGTCAGGGTTCTCGTTTTTAAATTTTAAATAAATTTGTTTTAAATTTGCAGTTATGAGACGTTTTTGAAGTGTCCTCCTTGTTCCATCAATTTTCACAGACTTAGGGTCTCCTTGCCCAGGCATTTCAGCACTTATATCATCGTATTCATAAAAATTCTTTACTTTCTGCCCATCCTCAGGAGAAATTTCATTTCCTAAAATATATCAAAAAATCGAAACAACTTTGTATGTATGCGCACTTAGAAATTTAAGAAAATATATTTTAGAGTATTTACCAAGTCTTTTGGGGGTAGGGACATAATTCCGGATTCCGTATGCAATGTTCTAGCTTTTTTTTACAAAATAAATTGAAGTATTCATTTATTTTGCAGTCTGATTAACGCTTAAATTGGGTGGAAGAAGTGTTAGGATTTGAATCTTCTGCTGCGTGTTAGTGTTCAAATCATGAAATTTTGCTTTGAGTTCAGAAATTGTACGAGAATTCACATTAAGCTCATCCTATGCGAATATAAATAATGAAATGGTCAATTAACTATTAAAGTAATTTACTAGATGTTAAACTAAAACACTTATTTTTTAAAATAAACTCACTTCTGAATCAGAGAATGACGGCGGCTGATTCTATTAAATTTACGAGAAAATGCCAATTAGAATGGGATGAAAAAATAACATTTGCATGAATTATTGAGTGGGACTGGAAAAGGCTCAGAATATCATTCAGGACCTCTTTACAAAAATACAGAATTCTAATTATTAAAAAGATTAAGGTGGGGCAATAAATGAAGGAAAAAGAACAATATTCGAAGTTACTCATGTAGCTCACTGACATCCACTTTGCTTAATTTTTTTCTACATGTAATGCACACAAGATCTCCCGGTTCGAGAATATTACATTTTTGGAGAAGTATTTGAGATATAGGACGAAGATTTGTTACGTTATCTTTTTTGGAATGTGAATTTTCACGAAACGGATTCGAACAGACATAACGAAACTTATTTTCCGACATTTTACCACATGAATATTGAAATACAACTTACCAATATTGGACTGCAAAACAATGTGAAACAAAGAGCTATTGACAGGACCAGTCTTGTTAAAAACAAAACACATTCAAAACTCATTGCCCGCGCCACCTGGCTCGGGCGCGAGCACACAGCTAGCGCGCCACTCAGCTCGCGCGCGATAGATATAATCATATTTAATAAAGTATTGAGCTACCCACTTTTTAATTTTCGGACAATATTCCACATACTATAATAACAAATTACAGAAAATTTTATTCAAATCGGAGATACATTTTTCGACATATTTCAAATTGTTTAAGAAATTGTTAAATAACTATTATTCAACAAATTAATTTTTGACCATTCAAATGTGCACTTTCAAGTGAACCGTATTGCACATTTCGTCCTAAAATTTCAAACCCTTATTTGAAAAATAGGTGATATGAGAAGTATTATAAGAAAAACTGTTTTTTGTTTTTGGATCGAAAAATTGAAAAATCGATATCTCAAAAATTATCAACATCATATTGAAGAAAAAAAATAAGTGTCTTTTTTTTTTGTCTACAAAAAGAGAAAAAAAAGTTTCAACGCAATCAAAATTTTGGCAGACATAATCCCTCAAATATGTTAATAATATTAAACATAAATATATTGATCGTATTTATATTAGATTTTACTAATTTTTCTTCACAATTTGTTTTTTATTCATTAATTATGAATTTAAATCGAAACGCTCCACATTACCAAACAAGGTAGGACAACTTGGCGCAAGTGCACTTTTTGGAAAACACGTTAATTAACTGTTTTATTAAACTTTAATTAAATTATATCTATGCATAAAGCATTGGTAAGATATTGTCCTAAGAGAAGCAAATTTAGTTATTTTGGCATTTTGTACTGTAAGAAAATTTAATGTATTCATTATAGTGAAGGTGAGATTTTATTACTTAAGCTGTATTGGAAATAGCATAGGTCTAATCGCTTGACCCCAGTACGAAGGGATCGAGATCTTAATTACGATTACAGTTCTGTAAAATCTGGGACTAATCTGTAATATACAAATTTTGTCTACCTAAAAATAGTAAGTGTTTCAATATGCAATTGTAAGCTTCAAGCGTGGGTCTCCCCATTTCACATTTTTGTAAAATTGTACCTCATTAGGGATTTTCTGTAATAACTAAACTTCAGTTAAGATCAAGCATCTGACGAGATATTACAGTTCAACTGAACCTTAGAACCTCAGTCTGAAAATAAAGACATTTTCTATTACTTAGACTCCTGTTCAATTTTTTGTGACACCAAGTCTCCTCACAGCAATACATTTTCTTTCGGTCCTTCGAGCCGGATATTTTACCGCGAAATATACATATATCGTGTGTGTAAAATATATATTTAGTAGAAGCAACCACGTATCAGTGCAAGTAACTCTATCGTGCAGAATCAGTGTCCACGAGTGTATACAGCCGTATGTGGGACTACGAAAAACAAACAGCATCCAGGAGATCTAAGTGATAAATTTGGAAACTCACTCGTCATCATTCAAGACAAAGAACAAAGGATTGCTCCATTCAATACAATCAGCACAAATTTAAAGGATTGCCTTTAAATCAATCATCAAAGACATCGCAGCAGCATCGTTATCAGCCATATCCATTTTTCTCCAATTTCCTATTAAAAATTGCTTCAATTTCGCGTGAGAACTTATACGAAACTTAGCAAAAATGGCAGATCAGGATCCACAAATCGCGTTATTAGTAAACAAGAGAGGTACTCTGAAATCAAAACTCACTAAAGAGAGACTTCTAAATCAAATTGAATCAGATCCGAATATTAACATTGAATCTCTCGATCTTCAGGGAAGGTTAGAAGTTCATAAACCTTTGCTAGAAAAATCGGAAACTATTTACTTTGAACTCGAGTCTTTAACTGAAGAAGAAAAGAGTTTGAGTGAATTTGAAAAAGGACACACAGACATTGAGAATAGATATTTTTCAATCAATAGTCAATTAAAGAAATTAATAAAGCAATTTTCAACTCCACAAAACTATGCGCGTTTAAATCAGACAACGTATGAAAGCATCATCGATGAAAATGATCTTAACCATCAGCCTTCAACATCACAAAATGCAGGAGACTCAATGCCTCTAATATCACTGACTCCACACAATGTACAATCACGCGAAAATCATTCAAATTCCGCGAATCAAGTTAATGCCAAAAATCAAATATTAATAAATACTAATCACCCCGAATCTTTTCAAAATACGAATCACGTCTTTTTGAATACAAATCTTTCAAAGAGATACCTTTAACTCAATGGTACATAACAATGCCCAAGTGCAGAATATTTACAAGTTTCACTATCTTCAATCATGTATCAAAAAGGAAACAGCAGAAGTAATCGCGTCTCTGGAAACATCTAGCTATGTAAAAGCACTTTTTCAATTGCCATCGATGTCCAGAGAATTCTCAGCGCGTTCTTTGTTAGACAATGTTTGTTAAAGATGTAATTTTTAATTCCAGTTTAAATATTCACTGGATTTCCAGGTTTATTCTGGCGCTGATGAGCACCTCCGTGGAGAACTTTTAGGTCAACAACGAATAATAGTTGTGTGACGTTGCGTTTTTTTATCGTCCTTTATTGGACACCTAAGCAACGTTTGTACTTTAGGAAACTTCTATTATTTTTGCCCTACCGGACGCTTCAGTCGAGCCAGGGTCAGCTTTAAGAGCAAGAAATAATTTAATCGTTGGTTTTTAACAAAATTAAAGAAAACTATATTCTTGCTATAAAACTACAATTCTAATTAAAAGCTAAATGAATGATTTGACTGAATGGTAACAAATGATAATTATGACTTATTATAAAGGTGTGAGTTTTGTGTGTGCGTGAACGAGCGGGTGTCGGTGCGTAAGTGTGTGTGAACCTAGTCTGTCCCCAGTACCTGTAATTTAGAGCGAACGAATATTGTAGTGACGTCGTAACGTAAGTCACGTATCACCGGCAGTTGAGACGGATATTATCTCCTGAGTCCTTCTCGCTCTGATAAACGGTATTACAGAACGGTGCGGAGAGAGAGAGAAAGACGAGGGAGATTTCTTTAATTTACTTTTACTTATTTTGACTTTTAAAACCCCAGGTGTGGTGTCAGACAGGAACGACTCTAGGTTGGATTGACTCCTTAGAATCAATACAACCCTTATCTCCAAGGTTGGCCATGGGGGTGCCCGCTAGTCAAACTTGGAGTGAGTTTTTAGGACGGTATTTATAACAGAGAGACGGGATTGAATGAAGGGTAGGCCAGGTTTTTGGGCTGACGTACCCTCTTTATCTGATAGCTAGCCATGGGGGTGCCCGCTGGTCAGGTATCAGATGATTCTTTTTTTGGGGATGGGAATGTTCGGATGGTAATATTCCCCAGGTTCTGGTAATCTTCATCAGGTTTGATCCAGGATAGGTCGGTGTGAGCCGAAGAATCCTTTAACTGAGCGTACGGTTGTAGTGGTGCCTGCCAGTCGTACTCCTAGTGGATCTCCCCTGAAGAAGGCGTCCAGGTTGCCTCCTGGTCGCTCTGCTATGGTAGTAGCCCGCTAGCAGAGAGACCAGTTGAGTTACGCTGATTTGCAGTCGAGCTGCTCCTCAGCGAACTGATTAAAAATGCGACGATTCAGTGCTTTTAAGCACTTGTAATTACGTAATGACTAGTCGGCGGATGGTAGGGGAAGCCGCCTGGTAGAAATCTCGCCCCGCCCGCTCGGTGACGTGAACTGATAAGAGATAGCGATAGAAGGATAGGAATATGTGACAGGCGACAAGACTGTCTGTCACAGTTGAATGTGAAATTAACTAAAATCTTTATTCGTTAAACACACTTTTGGTTTAAGCACACCTTACACCACAGAATAATACGAACATATTTACATTAATAGCGGTCACAATGAAGTTTCAGACTTCCGAATTTAATGCCTAGCGGCATTACAATTTTATAGTGAGAATACAACATAAATTACACTTTACGAATGGTTCCAAAAGAAAAGACAAAACTTTTCTTAGTGACCGACCGTTACACTCATCCCAAACGAAGTGACAGAGCGCAGAGAGAAACCAAATGAAGACTCTTACGCAACTTAATTATCGATCCATCGGAGCGAACATAATTTCTAATTTACCGACAGTCATTAATAACAGAAATACATTCAATTCCTAAACATTACTTCCCCCTTTTGAACCACTTAGTTCAAATCTCGAAAAGGTTATATTACAAATTTAACCCACAATTCGTTCTCGCTCTTCTTCATCCACATGCTTTACCGCTAATATTGCAATTTTTGAAATCGATCGTGTATAATCACCGGAAGCCGTTCGCACAACAACCACTCGTACACATCCATCAGAACCAGTTTTTGTATCGATGATTCGACCTAATGCCCATTTTGAAGGAGGCAACGTTTCATGTTTCAAAAGAACAAGTTACCCTTTAACCAAATTCTCATGTGAGATTCGCCATTTATGTCGCTGTTGCAATGATAAGACATAATCCTCAAACCACGATCTCCAAAATGACTCGAGGAGTTGCTGCCATAACTGCCACCGGGATAATCGACTCTCTCTGATATCAATTAATGATCCTTCAGGAATTGCTGTTAATTTTCCGCCGATCAAAAAATGACCCGGTGTGAGTACTCGCAAATCCTCTGGGTCATCCGACAATGGGAGTAGCGGTCGTGAATTGAGGCACATTTCTATTTGGCAATTCAACGTGGTAAGTTCCTCAAAGGTAGGACAACGATTACATAATATTCGGCGCAAGTGATGCTTAACGCTACGAACCCCTGCTTCCCAGATACCTCCAAAGTGCGCAACTGCAGGTGGAATATACTTCCAAGTAATTTTATCATTAATAAGATATGCTTGCACCCGAGAGCTCTTTATGGCCTGAGAAAATTTTTCGGCTAGTTCGCGATTAGCACCCTTAAAGTTGGTACCATTGTCGCTATAAAGCGTGGAAGGTAATCCACGTCGCGCGACCATACGTTTAAGTGCGGTCAGAAAGCTTCTGAAGTGTAGTCACTTACGACTTCCAAATTAATCGCACGAACGATTCAGAGCTAAAATATGACTATTTTTTGGTAAGGGGGCCTTAGTTTTTAGAAGCGAAATTTCCAGAGGAAATAAGCGCTCTTGAGTCAATCGAATGCACACCTTTTCCGCCTTCACACAATAATCAGAAAACGTCTCACAATTTTGCCTCATTAATGGAACCCGCAGTACCAAAAAGCTTAAGACATGAGCGACAACCTTCAACAGCTTAGACCATGATGAGACCCTCGTTACCAACTTGTCAAACCATGAGTGTGGTGACTTAGCAAGACATTGAACCTTCACTCTAACTTCCTCAGTAGTATCAAACTCCAGCGATTCATGAGAATCCGGCCAGAGATTTATTGAGAGGGTTAGCCAGGAAGGACCATGCCACCACAATTTATTATCAATGAGTTCAGAAGGCTTTGCACCGCGCGATGCTACATCGGCGGGGTTGTCCTCAGAACTCACGTGACGCCACAAATCTCTTGGAGCCACAGTTTGAATTATAGAAACGCGATTCGCCAAAAAGGTGGACCTTGAAGATGGATGTCTCTTCAACCAAGCAAGCACTATAGTGGAGTCAGTCTAAAATAACGACTTAATGCCTGCAAATTCCGGTACCGATTTAACAACTGATATTAGTTGTGTAAGCAAAAGTGCGCCGGAAAGCTTTTGTAACGAGAGGTTACGCGCGTGCGCCTTAACATCTTCTCTCGTTACCCAGCCTTGCTAGACGCCTCCCCTCTCCGACTCTCCCTACTCCGGGCGTCGTTCGTGCTTTGGCCCGTTCATTAAAAGTAGTCGCACTGCGTGAAATCGGCGGTTCAGCTGGGCGAGTCCCACCGGCTAGGTCGGAGAGATCCTCGCTCAGTCAAAGCTCATGCGCTTTCTCTATCGATAGGTGCTACTATGGTAGGCAAAGCGAGGGTGAAATCGCAAGGGACAGGCGCTTCTGTACTTGCCATTTCCTGAACTAACTTCGTTCAAGGAGGATCGAGGGAGTGCCAATGGATGGGTGCTACCATGATTGTCACTTCTCTCGAGCCTTCATTTTATCTTTTGTGAGAAAACTGTAGCTTTCGAGTTAATCTCAAAGGTGTACGATTTTTCCCAATCAATAGGCGCTCCTATGGTTGTTTAAAATCTAGCGCAGATGTTATTAAATAGGCGCTCCTAATAATAACATCTGTCACCCGAGAAATTGCTCAAAGGTGATTAGTGATAATCAGTAGTGAGATATTTCTGTATTAGACAAACTCAGAGATTATTTAAAATGTCTTCGTTATTAAACAAATGAGAGTGAAAGACTAGGGAAATTTGATTTGCTCTCGTCAGGTGTTACTGAGAGAGATAAATTAAACCGACATTGAGTAATATTCGTTAGGTGCTACTAAGAATATTATTCATTATTTTAGACTAGGGAAATATACTAAATATAATTTACTTTGTTCACCGAACTGCCAACCTCTCTCACCGCTTACCGTTATTTTACCGTTGAGAGGAAGACAGGTAACGTCAATAACGTAATCCGCCAAGTCTCCTGTATGCCGAGTCTAAAGACCGAATTCCGTTATCTTGTGATATTTTGTTTAATAAATTCGATCGCATCAGAATTACAGAAATTAAAATAAGTCGAGCGACCTATTTGCCGTCTCCGTTCTACGCAAGCGTCTCTCTCCATCATAAAATCAATTCGCTTGGCTAGACGCTATTCTCCGAATCTCGCTCAGACTCGATTCGTCACTCACTGTACAGCGAGTACTCACTATATATATATATATACTCATATTATATTCTTTTCTCTCTTCACGCGATATTCTTTTGCATAAATTCTATTGGATTATTATTAATTATTTGTTTGTAAATATAAATATTTATCTGAATAAATATATTTTTTTTGTTATAATTTTTACACAAAATATTCGATCTGTTTTAATTATCTCTAAACCTGACCTTGGCTAGGCTGAAGCGTCCGCTGAGATAATTATTTGAAGAACCGCGAAAAACAGACCGTTACACTTTAATCGCGGAATTGATAAGGTCTTCAGAGGAGCGACCTTAGTTCTGCTGGCAAGCAATGTAGTACGTACTTCCCCTGACAGAAGCACCAAGCGAACATATACAACAGCGGTGTAAGCTGTATTTGAAGCATCTGAAAATTCAACCAGAGTAGAACTCATTACATTCTCTCCTTGTCCAGTCCAACGTGGTATTGAACATTGTCTTAGCTCAGGTAGTTCTCGACAATACGACTGCCAACTTTCATTTAAATCTGCCGAAAGTGCATCATCCCACTTGAAGGATTTCAGCCACAACTTCTGCATAAAGACCTTAGCAACAATTACCACGGGAGAAACCCAGCTCAAGGGATCATACAACTGAGCAATTGCCGACAAAACGGATCGTTTTGTCACCGATGACACCTAAATCGGTTGAATTTTGTACCAATAGACGTCCAACATGGGGACCCAGACTATACCAAGAACCTTCAGTGACCCATCCTCATCAAAAGGCTTTTCAAGTGCAAGCCCATGATTGCTCGGATCAATATCCTCAATTAATGAAGTGCTATTGCTTGCCCATTTACGCAACTGAAACCCTCCTCGGGCAAGAAGAGTGTTGACTTCCTCACGAATTCCGAGGATCTCCTTCTTAGTATCAGCTCCGAAGAGACAATCATCCACATAAATCTGTCGAGTTAGCACTCTTGATGCCGATGGACAATCAGCACCCTCATCAATGACAAGCTGTCGAATGATCCTCAACGCCAAATACGGGGCTGATGAAGTACCGTATGTCACGGTATTCAATTGAAAGGCCACCGGATCCGACCCGGGAGGCGACGACCACAGAATTCTCTGGTAGTTCCTATCCAATTCATTTACTAAGATTTGCCGATACATCTGGGCAATGTCGGCGAGATATACATAGCGAAAGGTTCGCCATTGTAAGAGAACATCAAATATACCCGTCTGCAGCTTTGGACCAATATTCATATGCTCGTTAAGACTCGTGAAGTTCGAAGTCTTAGCCGAGGCGTTGAAGACTACGCGAAGTTTAGTAGTCGAACTCGATTCCCGTAAAATTGGATGATGAGGAATCCAAACTACCTGTGAGGCTTCACAAGGTACCTCAGTAAGTCGTGTCATATGATTCTGCTTCTCGTAATCCACTAAGAAGGCATTATACTTTTCGAACAGCTCAGGAGAGCGATCGAATCTTCTGGACAAACCAAGCAAGGACTTTTTTGCCAAACCGAAAGAATTCCCAATATTAAGCGGCGGGCCCGATTTAAACGGCAATCGTACCACATAACGCCCATCCTCCAATCGAGAATGTGACTCAACAAAATGCGCCTCACAATCTTGCTCCAATTGAGTAAGAGTTGGAGCGCGAGGAATTTCCTCGATTTTCCAAAATCGCTGAAAGACCAACCCAAATCGGCGGTGGTACAACAATGATGCCCAATAGCATCAGCAGAAACTCCAATGTTAGATTAAGATTTTATTGACTTTCCTGATAAGATCCAACCAAAATCAGTATTCTGTGCAACTAAATCGCTTCGATGACTCTTTCTGAGCCCATTACATAATAGTGACCCATAAAGATCAGCACCGATGATCATGTGCATCTGTGCAGAACCAAGAATATCAGCATCTGCAAAATCCAAACCTTTTAAATGTGGTTCATTTAAAGAAGCAGCAAGAACTGTTGGCCTATAATCTGTTAAATGTTCCAAAACCATGTCATTTGTAGAAAAAACAGATCCCTTACCCGAACGAGATCGAATACTAATAGGTACCATTCCAAACAATGGACCAGCCGAAACACTTCCCAAACCGAGAAGTTCAATTTCTTTTAAATGCGTCGTATGCGCCTTCAAACAATTAACTAACTTGTTAGTTACCATCGTCCAAGTGCAGTATGCAACAGCTGCGCAATTTGGGAGATATCCCCCTTCTTTGCTGAAGCATTGGTGGACTTTACTCCTTCCCCAGTTTTAAGTTTCGGATACGAATTTCCCTCATTTCGATTTAAATGTAACAAAGTATGATGTCGGGAACGACAGTACGAACATGTAATAGTACTTTTACATTTATTTACAGAATGTCCCCTAGAGAGACAGTTAAAGCAAAGATGTTTTACTCTAGCAAAACTTAGCCGCTGCGAAGCGGTTTTCCTTTTAAATTCTAAACAAATAAATAATTTATGAGCTAAATTGCAGAGTGGACAAGTGTTATTTATCGATACGACATGAGATCGTGCTGCTTCACCTTTACGTTTGTTATCATTATTCTGCTGTACAGCTTCTAACGCTGTTACCCGTGTATCAAGAAATGCTAACAAAGTTGAAAAATGTGGATATTTTGTAGAATCCCTCAATTGTAATTCCCAAGCCAACCGAGTATCAGAGTCAAATTTTTGAGATATAAAATAAACAAGAATATTACTTACTCCATGTGAGTAATTCGGATTCTCTGAATTCTCAGTTAACTTCGGAAAACGTTTCAAATTTTCAAGCGCTGTAATCCTTTCCGACATAACATTGCCAATTGCCCTTAAAGATGAAACAGATCCATCTTTCATAGCAGCAATAGAAAACAAGGACTTCAGTTCTGCCTGAATAATCGCACGAGGATTTTTGTATCGCTTTTGCAGACGATCCCATGCCGTTTCAAAACTATTGTCTGTTAACAACGTATTTTTAATCAAAGAAGCGGCCTCTTTTTCTAACGCGGACTTCAAAAAATGAAATTTTTGCAAATCATCTAAAGATCGATTATTAATTATTAAAGAAGTAAAATAATCCCTAAATGTTACCCACTCAATTACGTTACCCGAAAATTTCGGAATATTGATGACTGGCAGTGGTGTTGAGACTCGGTGTTGAAATGATGCTGTAGTTGCACATGATGACTCATTTTTCGTCGTTAAATTCACCCTCAGTTTCTCCAATTCCGAATTTTTTTGGAAAATCTTGTCCGTCTCAGTAAGAAAATACTCCTCCGCCCTCTGAAAGTATCGCTCCACAAAGTAGACATTAGTATTGTCTGATTTTGTGTTTTGAATTTGCTCTTCCGTAATCACACACAATTCCCATATGTTGTGGATTAGCTGTGTTCTATGGTCAAGTACAGCCTCCGTCAGTTGAGCGCTGCTGATATTCGCTACTGATTTGCAGTGTCGTTTTAGAGTATAAAAAAAACGATTTTGTTTCGTGATCAGTTCCTCAAAACTTAAAGTTTCTGCAATCTTTGGTTCCATTGTAATTAACTAAATCAGTCAACCACACAAAACTCCACTAAATTAGGAGTAACTAGTGACAAAACACTAGACACTTATTTCAGGAAATGATTAATCACGAAAAGATCGAGTAAATTCACAAAACTCGAATGAACTCAATGATGTCAACAAAGAACATAAGCACAGTCATCAGACGCGAGTAAATTCACAGAGGTCCATTCACTTACGTTATAAATGTGTGAAGAAAGCTTCAGCTTATCACATTTGCAACGATGTGACAAGATTCAGATGAGTGAGCATATTTACAGCGGCACGATAAGTCTTAGCAACACAAGCACATTTACAGAGGCGCGACAAATCTCAGCGCCGTGATCAAGTTTACAGCGGAACAATAAGTCTCAACAACACAAGCACAAACAAATTCCCCACTCGCAAACTTTACGATATCTGACGTCACTAGGTATGTATAAAATTGTCCAAAATGGCTTCCAAAGATAGAAATACTAAGTGAACGTAATGACGCCATCTTGTTTCACTTGCGTTCTCAAAAATCCTGTCAGGATCGACCAAAAATGTTAAAGATGTTATTTTTAATTCCAGATTAAATATTCACTGGATTGACAGGTTAATTCTGGCGCTGATGAGCACCTCCGTGGAGAACTTTTAGATCAACAACGAATAATAGTTGAATGTGAAATTAACTAAAATCTTTATTCGTTAAACACACTTTTGGTTTAAGCACACCTTACACCACAGAATAATACGAACATATTTACATTAATAGCGGTCGCAATGAAGTTTCAGACTTCCGAATTTAATGCCTAGCGGCATTACAATTTTATAGTGAGAATACAACATAAATTACACTTTACGAATGGTTCCAAAAGAAATGACAAAACTTTTCTTAGTGACCGACCGTTACACTCATCCCAAACGAAGTGAAAGCGCAGAGAGAAACCAAATGAAGACTCTTACGCAACTTAATTATCGATCCATCGGAGCGAACATAATCTCTAATTTATCGACAGTCATTAATAACAGAAATACATTCAATTCCTAAACAATGTTCAAAAACAGAGCTTAGCGTCGATCATTGGGATATACTAATTAATCATTTAATTCAAGAAAAATTAAATAATTATACACGCGAAAAATAGGACGAGTTCACAGGAAACTCAACAGTCCCCACATTCCAATCCATGATAACATTTTTAGAAAATCGTGCTCAGATCGAACTGTTACGATCAACTTAGAATCCATCAAATCAAAATATGTTTACAATTTCGTATGCGAAATATAGGTCAACGTCAGGTCAAGGCTCAGATTCACAAAGCATACCGCGAAATTGTTCAATTTGCAAAGGAGATCACACAGTCTTTTATTGTCCAAAATTCAGGGGAATGACACCTGAAGACCGCTTAACTAGTTAAAAACATCTATGTTGGGTTGGTCAAAGCCAAAGATGACAGCATTGCTCTTCTTTTTGCAACAAGGAGAATGCTTAACATAGTTTTATTATAATTAAATTTACAATTTACATATTCTTTATAAAATTTACATTATATGCTACCATTAGATATATTTTTTTTTTAAGTTTGAAGTTTGTAGCAGCATTTTATTTGATTGAGTGTATTATACATAATTGATTGTAAGTTCTTCCAACGACACCTTCCTGTGCGCAATTGTTCTCAGTGCACACGTATATTATGAACACGGTATAAATCTTTTTTAATAATATTTATAAGAACATGTGTTCTTGCGTTTTAAATAATATTTAATATAATGAAAGCAACAATTTATATAATTTTCATGTAAAGGGTGTTCCAGTAATATACGCGTTGTGTGAATCACGTACGATTAGCCTCTATAATGCTATATTTGAACGTATGGAGGAATTAGCAGAAGGTTTAAAAGAAGCAGTTAATTTTATCATGACTGATTACGAGTCAGCACTTCTGGCTGCAGTGGAAAAATTCTTTCCAAATGCCGAGCGCCATGGCTGCTGGTTCCACTTTTGCCAAGTAAATATGTTAGAAAAGCATTTAAAATGTAATTGATTTAATCGTAACAACTAAATGCTGTCTTAATGAAAGATAAAATTATATCATAATTGACATAATAATGATTCACGTAAAATTAAAAAAAAAGTTAAAATTTTTGAACTATGCATTTCAGGCTTTGAATCGTAGATGGACAAAATTAAGAATCCCAAGATAAATTAATCAAGAAGTGTCCAAAAAGCGACAAAATGTGTATATTTATGGATTACTTCGTGAAACAGTGGAAAAGAAAGGCTTACATCGTTTGTGTGTTTGACTGTCCGTTCAGAACAAATAATTCGGTTGAATCTTTCCATTCCCAGCTAAAAAATCGGTTGGGTGCAGTTCATCCAAACATCTACGCTCGACCCGACTGAGCCCAGTAGGCCGGAGAGAGTAATGACGCACTAAACGCCACTGAACGCGGTGATCGAGGAAAAGAATCAATTTACAACGCAACAATCAACTTGTCGTTTTTCTGTTAATAATTAACGAATCGAATTGATTTTTGCGTAGAAATATTCTCTAAGCTTGTGCGTTAAATAAGTTGTATAAATTATATGAACAATTTCAACAAACGACTATATCTGTGAGAAACGCAAAAACTTGAAGAATATTTCTACGCAAAAATCAACTCGATTCGTTAATTATTGACAGAAAAACGACAAGTTGATTGTAGCGTTGTAAACTGATTCTTCTCCTCGACCGCCGAGTTCAGTGGCGTTTAGTGAATCATCCCCTCTCTCCGGCCTAGTGGGCTCAGTCAAGCCAAGCGCAGAGGCAGTTCTGCAATCCGGTCCCTCAATTACATGAACAAATAAAATCTTTTCGTAGGTCAACTTAAAATAATGATGCTAAAACAGGATTTGGACATCAGTAACCTGCTACAGGGTATGCAAACATCTCGAAATACAAAGAAAAGGATCGCAGATAGAGAAGAACGAATCTCCACGGAACAATGTGGCCTAATGAACAGGAAGTATGTGAATCAACCCAATATCGAATTTTACGGTGGAAGAAAACTATTGCTTTAATCTTTTGAAAAGGCAAGAGTTTCATAAGCCATATCTTTCTATCATTCCAGGATTTCTCTCAAAAAATTTTTGTTTTACTGCTCGCCAGCTGCAAAATCAATACCAAATTAAAAAAGGTAATTTAATTTAATTTAGAAAGCAAAATCAGGTAATTATTTCACATACAAAAAATTAATTCAAACTTTTCTAAAAAGTTCTTCATATACTAAGTTTTCAAGTTTATTCTGTTTATTGATCACAGGAAATGGAAAGAATTGCTTAATTTGCAAAAAAAAAATGAAAACGAATTTATTTTGATGCCGTGTGACGAAAAAATGGCCTGTAAAGAATGCAAAAACGGACTGCAAAGAACGCCTTGTCCTTCATGCGGTATAACTGTGAAGAGAATTATAAGCAATATTACTGTATAGGATAAGAAATATTAAAATCAATTTGAGTTTAAACATTATTTTTTGTAGGAGCTTCTACTACCCACACCCCCACCTTCGTAATGCTCTTGGTTCCTCATAGAGAATGCTTTGTATAATAGTGACGATAACATGTAGGTTCCAGAAAAGGGTTTTTTTTTTAAATATATTTCAAGGGGAATATATCTAATATGATGTCCTGAAAAAATTTTTGGATCTCTCTCTCTCTCTCTCTCTCTGTGTGTGTGTCTCGCTTTTACGATCCTATAATATGTGGAGTGTGCAGATAAATTGATGAAATTTGGCATACTTATTTCACTATATACCAAGTTGAAACCGAGGTTCAAACTTGCACAAGCGTTTAACAAAATATTTAATTTTACAAGTTTGATAAACTTTTATAATTTTAGAAAAATTGATTTTTCAACTATAACTTTTACAATAATCAAAATTCAAAGCAATCAAAAATAGGAAATTAAAGATTTCTTATGTCGAGACGAATCTATTGACCTACATGATTAATGCATGCAATGCTTCCTTACTACTTCACAGTAAGTTCCTATTACTACAAATAAATAAGAACTTGAAAACAATAATAATTTTTATTCTTTGAATTATACAATATTGATAAATGAATTTGGGATAATTAATATCTACTATTAAGGACTTGCAAGGTTTTAACAACGTTGCCCAAGTTTTAAAAACTAATATTTTTAGTATTTATATAATTACTTACCTTGAAATCATAGCTAGGGAAGGGGAATGCAGCAAATGGAATAATAATTAGCTGTGAGGAGGTTTGCCGTATTTTTACCTATTTTTATAATAAATAAATTGTATTGGGGTGAGAGATGGCACTGGGGAGACTTGCCGCAGTTTTACCATTCTTGTAGGAATACTTGGAGAAAATTTTATGAGGTGAGAGATGCCACTGGGAAGACTTGACGCGGGCGAGACATGTCGCAGAGGATACAATGAGTCCAGAGAAACTTGACGCACTTTTGTCACTTTGATGTGGACTTAAACATTTTTCCCAGATGAGAGATGCCGCTGGAGAGACTTGCCGCGGATGGAAAATGTCACAGATGTGACAATGATTCTTGGGAGACTTGCCGCAGCCTTACCACTTTGATGTGGACTTAAACATTTTTCTCAGATGAGAGATGTCGCTGGGGAGACTTACCGCAGCCTTACCACTTTGTTGAGGTCTTCAACATTTCTCCGGATGAGAGATGCCGCTGAAGAGACTTGCCGCGGATGGGAAATGTCACAGATGTGACAATGATTCTTGGGAGACTTGTCGCAGCCTTACCACTTTGATGTGGTCTTAAAAATTTCTCCGAATGAGAGATGCCACTGGGGAGACAATAAATCCAGTGAGACTTGCCGCACTTTAGACATTTTTATTTGGACTTAAAAATTTTTTGGAAGGGAGCATTGCCTTTAGGAGACTTAGCACTGGTGGATACCGCAAAGATACCAATTTAACTGTGAGCAATGCTGCCTGGGAGAAAAGTCGCTGGGTAGCGATGCCACAGTTGTGACATACCGCGGTTGTGACATGCCTCAGGTGTGAAATTTCGCACGTGTGATATGCCACAGATGTCACATGTCGCAAAGAGACTTGTCCCGTGTAACCTGATATGGACCCGAAACCTCTATGATAGATTCGTCTAAACTTTTTATATTTTCACATTAAGACTTACCGAAACAAAAGATTTATACCCACGAACCAGAAAGTTGTCACAAATCAGTTTTCACCTTTTTTTTTAAGAAATTTTTTTTTCAAATTAAAATTTATATTACAGATTCTAACTTTTCACATATGAATATAGATATAAAACACTATTAGAAACATTTTTTATTTTTAATATTAAATCTGGCTGATATGGCTGCCTGCAGTTACCCTTTTTGAAAACTGGTCGCCATGATATTTCAAGTTTGGAGAGACTCTGAAATACAAAAATCAATGAGATTTATAAAGAATAGACTTGTCGCTATCGCATGAACTAGAATAGTTGAAAAGGGAAAAAAAATTAAAAATGGCCGACTTTAAAAATTTTCCCCTTTTTTTTACCATAAATTGTTTTAAAAGAGAGTTAAATATTAATAGATAATTATGATTCTAATTCATGAGATGAAGACATGTGTAGAATAACATATCCCAATTTCAGCCCGGTCGGTTCAATAGTTTTTTCTGAATCATGGCGACTAGGTTGAAAAACGTTGTTTTGAGAAAAATTCCAGCTTTTTTCTGACAAAGTTTTCAGTTGATAAAGGTGGAAAAGCGCTGAGGGATTAAGACATTTTTTGCCCTTTGGGTATCAAATGATTTAGACAAAAGTTGACCAGGACCGAGAGAGTCATTTAACTGTACCACCAATTTTGACGTTCCGTTCAATTTTCAAGGTCATTTCCAGGTCAAGACGATTGATTTAAGGGTGATGGAATTTGAAAGAAAAAATTGACAGAAACTGTCAAAAACTGTCAAAATCTTTGGAAAGAAACTAATGTTATCAGCAGGATTTGGAATCGGTTTTTTGAAGGAAAAAAGGACAAGTTGATCTATTTTTGTTAGCACACTTTGGAATGAAAAGGTGTAGAATAGGCCGAGACTCCCTAGTTTTTCGATAAGACGAATATATAAAGCGATGCAGATGAATAAAGATGCGCCTCTAATGGTGGATATTTTGACAGCACGACCAGAAAATAATAGATTAATAGCTATTATTAATTAATAGATAGCTATGAATTGATACAGTGCTGACCTCACTCAGCGATAGTTTTGACGGGAATGATTTGAATTGCAAGATGAAAGATCGCAGTAATCTTTTATCGTTTGATCCTTCTCATATGTATTATAAGAAAAAATGAATCCCTATCTTTAGTAACAATTATACAATGTATTTATATTACTAAAATCATTTAAATTTGTCAATAATAGAAGAAAATCTTTAAAATCGGAGATTATCTTTCATCTTACAATTCAAATCATTCCCGCCAAAACTATCGCTGAGTGAGGTCAGCACTGTATCAATTCGTAGCTAACTATCTATTAATCTATTATTTTCTGGTTGCGCTGTCTAAATATCCGCCATTAGAGGCGCATTTTTATTCATCTGCATCGCTTTATATATTCGTCTTATCGAAAAACTAGTAAGTCCCGGCCTATTCTACACCTTTTCTTTCCAAAGTGTGCTAACAAAAATAGATCAACTTGTCCTTTTTTCTCGTCAAAAGACCGATTTTAAATCCCGCTGAAAAGTTGACAGAATTGGACAGGCATGCAACAAGGGTCTTAAAACAGTGGCTGTCGGGAGGCACCCTACACAATAAAACTAAATAAAAAAACCGGATTTCAAGCCTTCAAAAAATGCTTTTAGTGTGGAATTGTATTATCCGTCTAATAATTTGTACACTCACGCATATTGCAAGTAGGTATACTCGAATTACTCTCTGAGTGTTCTGACACCCAGAACCCCATATTAGTCACGCCCCTGGATCCGAGTTTCTCTACATTTAAGTTTTCAAATTCGATCAGCCTTAATGTGAACCCCTATATTTAACTTCGGATTCAACTGCACTGTTAGAAAAGTTCTTAAATTTCTGATACTTTTCAGTTACAAATGTAACATAGTTTTACCAATTTTTGTCACAAAACATGAATTTATGATACTTTTAAAGTAAATTTACTAAATTTGTCGTAGAATTAGAAAATTGTGACATAAAATTACAACCCTGTAACATAAATTTACTAATTCTAATGTAAAATTACAGATATGTAACATTAAATGCCGAAATTATGTCTCTGGTTTAAAAATTTATGTTCCGATCTCATAAAATGGTAGTATGCACAATCAGCAGCTGTGTCTCCTGTTTTCGATGGAAAGAGTTTTGCACATGTGCTTTTGGTGTTTTTTTTTTAACCAAAGTGAATTTTCTTATACTAAATTGGAAATAATAACTTAAAATGCGTAAAGTAATCAAAAACTTAAGAATATGTTTCTCACAATTATATCTGTCTTTTCAACGAAAAAGCTTGGCTATGAGGTTTTATCCATGAAATTCTAGCGAGTAAATAGCTCAAGCGGTTAGGGCGTGCGTGTTTAGAGTAAATTTATTTTAGGGTCGGGGGTTCGTTTCCCAGCGTGTGTGACTTTTGGAAGCGTGTAGCGTGCGATTATATTTATAAGAGACCGTGCATGTGTATAATTTAATTTGAAACATAAATTAGGTGCAGTGCGAGGTGCAGTGATTATTTTAAAAATAATTTTTTTTTTTGTCATGACATATTATAAAAGGAAAGAAAATTTTGAATGCCACGACTTTTTTTGCTGTAATTTCTAACAACTCTACTATATATGGTATGTAAATTTGTTAGAGTTGTTTGTAATTATGACAAAATAGACGATATAAACAAAATTTTATTTCCCTTAGAGAAACTAACATTATGTTACTTCTCATACATGAGAAATTCTGACACATAGGATAAATTTCTGAACCCGTGACAGAATTTTTTGTCACAGTGTCACTGGAGCTTTATGCAGTTACCAGGTAACAGAAATTTCTAAACTGTAATAGAATTTTCTGTTACGGTAACATCATAAAGCTCCAGTGCCATGTTAAAGAGAATTCTGCTACAAATTTCTAATAGTGTAATAAAATAAGGTATTTTTATGCTGAGACAGAAAACTTTTAGAGTTTGTTAGTTTCTGCCACAAAACGGTTCATCCTTGAAAATAACTGCCTCCAACTGCGTAACCACTATGATTTTCGTTCGTTTGACACCTCAGACAAAAGAAAAAAATGTTGTTCAAAACCAAAATTGATCATTGCCATCTCAACATATTCGTAGTAGCTAAGTTACCTTTTATTTGGAATGAGTTATATATGGTGTAACAGGGAGAAAGATAATTTGCACTTTTGTATAGTTAAAACTTTATTATTGAAAACTCCGTAGAGGGTTTTCCAGAAGGTACATGTATGTTTAAGGGCTAACAGAAGACTGTCGGATGTTTCTTATCCTATGACTGCCTAAACCGGTCCTAGCTACCTAGGAGGATACAGAGTGGAAGGGATTTTTAAGGGAAACCGACCAGATGTCGGAATTCATGGAAAAACGAATATTTCCATTCCTTACACGCCTCTGTTTGGAAACATTTTAGTCCCTAAAATTTAACTCTTCTATTCTTAATTAATATGGGTGCAATGGAAGGATTAGGTTCTTCTGTAATTGCTTCTTGATTTGGAGCACTTGTGTAGTACACAGTGGGGTTGACTTGTACGTTAGTTCTTACGCAAATTAGACATAAATTCCTAGGTAGGCATTTTTTGATCATTTCAAAAGCCCCGCATTTGTACATACTAAATATGCCGATTAATCCTATACTAACGTAACCTATGTATTGTATCCATTCAGTAGCCTTTTCTTTCCAAGTGTGGGTTCTGTGATTGGAAGCGATCTTATTTAACAAATTTTGTGTATCATCTAAGCTAAGTCTCATCTGTTTTAATACATTAATGTCTAATTGTCGAGGTAGAGTTATTAAATGGTCCTCTAATATATTCAAAGAGTTCTTATCGTAAGGTGTGTTATATGTTTTGTTTAATATAATAGTTTTTTCGTATGTCTATGTTTTCCCTAAGTATAGTTGAACATTGACTGATAATATTTTACATCCGGAGCCTTTTATATAAACATTTGTATCTATTTCTATTGTCGTTGTGGAAGCTTGGCAAAGAAAATCTAACGTAAGTTTCTTACTGGGAAGTAATATATACCCTTTCGTGGTTGGTATATAACTTTCACTGTGTAATTTAAAGGGTGAAAAACTACATATCACAGATTCTTGGTGTTTTTTGATGATATTAGCGTCGCAGCTATCTG
>UCOH01006644.1:0-10190 GCA_900474275.1 Synergus japonicus
GTTTATAAATAGTGTATAAGTAGTGAATGTGTTTGTGTAGTGATAAATAATTGTGAACTTAAACATATAAAAACGTATTAGAGAATAATAATAATACGAAACATTATTTTTTTTCCTCCCAAAATCGATTATCGTTTTCTAGAACTGTTCTCTAAAGTTTCAAGGCTACTTCGATGTAGACTGTATATTAGCTGGAGTTTTAGATTTTCTAGAACTGTTCCACGTTTCTCGTAGAATATTTCCACATAATGTAAAACCAAGACGATTTTAACTTTTAATACACTACATGCTATATCCCCTACTCTAGAACTAGTTCTGTAAAGTCTAATGGATTATTTTTTTCCGTGTATGCACATATCCCTTGTGATCTGGATGACTGTGGAGAAATTCCTAGAATTGATTCAGATTCAACGACCCCATAGTAGGCCAGGAGACCCCAGAAAGTGGCAAAAAACCAACTTCTGTATTAGAGAAAAATGAACATAGGGCATTCATAAGAGTATATGTGAGCAAGGATTACCAAAATTTTGTAACATTTCTTTAGGTATTATGTTGTTGGTAACCACAAAAGAAAACAAAAAATTCAAAATTTTAGTTGTAGAACGATATTCAAAACATTAAATTTTATATCATACTCCATGTATATTTCAATTTTTTCTTTATTATTTTCTCATCATTAGACATCCAAAAATTAGAAAAAAAATTAATAACCTTGCAAAACTATTTATTAATATTTGCATTAAACATTCTGTGATTTATTTATTTATATTTACTTTTTTCAATCTTGCGTACACTTCCGATTCATCATTCCCCGGCGTTCCCCTTCGGATCAAAGTTTAATTTACATCAACTTATTACTTAAGATGTGCCCTTCAAGAAAAAGTTGCCCCATTTTGCCCGTTTTCACATTTAACCCTTCGACAACAACGTGGGGTCTATGGCGACGACACCAACGCAACAAACAACGCATTTCCGCTGTGTACAAGTTGCAGGAAGGCTTCCGGCTTTGAGTATCTTCTCTTTCCGTATCACTTCTACTAAATTCATGAAGGACAATATATAATTTGTCATTTAAAAAAAAAAAATTTAAACAATTGGCCATATCAGGTATTTATGATGGAATAAATAAAGTTTTTTCTACTGAATCCGACAAAAATTATAGAGAAATTTTGCTTACTTATTAGATTAATTTTTTTAAGCAAATTTAATTAACAAATGCACTGTGGTTATTTTCAGAGGTATAAACTTGATTCTTTCAACGTAATCCAGTGTAAATGAATAATTTAAAAACCTTTAGGCAGTTTAAATAACAATACAAAATTTTCATTGTTAACAACAATTATGTAAAATAGCGTTTCTATGATGTTATTAGCAACTTATTACACTAGTCAATAAAATGTGACCTATATGTTCATGGAATGAGATATGTCATTTCCAGAGTAGTTTTTTAATGCTGAATCCAACGGTGGGCTTGATTTTTTTATATCTTATACGGTTGTCGATATAATAGGAAAAAACGCGAAAAAAGTGGTTTTTATAAAAAAAAAAAAAAATATCTTGCTTAAAAATTTTTTTTGAGTGTTCCTGGTGCTATTCTCTTTCTTTTTTAATTACAAAGAAATTAAAAAAAAATCAAGGTTCAGGTTATTTCCGTTCAAAAGATACTCCGCTGAAAAGTTGTCTCTTTCTACAGAGTTGCCAGTTTGACGGCTTACACGTACTTGAAGCGAATCACTGTACTGTGTCTAGTATTTTATTGCATCAAAATCTTCAATATCTGCAAATTTCACAATATTCACAAAGTTTTTTATTTTCTCAATGTTAACAGTATTCACAGCTTCGAATTCTTGAGGAGGTTTTAATCACGCAGGCGTCACACGGGCGCTATACACAATTATTGGACCGAAAAGAATTAAATAATTTGATAAGAGATCTAAACTTATCTAAAAATGAGGCTGAAATCATGGGCTCTTGACTCAAGGAAAAAAATTTGCTTAAAAGTGATGTCAAAATCTCTTATTATCGAAATCCAGAGGAAGGTTTAACTACATTTTTTTCTAGTCAAGATAGTCTCATTTATTGTAACGATGTAGATGGACAAATGAAGACCATTTGACATGAACACCCACCGGAGAATTGGCGTTTATTCATTGATTCAAACAAATACAGTTTGAAAGCTGTACTCTTGCACAATGGAAACGAATATCCATCAATACCCGTTGCTCATGCCACTAGTATGAAAGCGTGCTATGATGTCATGAAACTCTTACTTGGCAAAATAGATTACGAGCTACATAAATGGTTTATTTGTGGCGATTTCAAAGTAATAGGAATCCTCGGATTGCAATCTGGTATACAAAATATTCTTGCTATCTATGCAACTAGGACAGCAGAGCACGAGACCAACATTACAACGTTAATGTTTGGCCAGCGCGACAGACGTTAGAACTTGGAAATATGAACGTTTCTCAAAAATCACTGGTTGATCCCCAAAAGATCTTTCTAGCAGGATTACATATAAAAAGCTCGGGATCGTGAAAAATTACATCAAAGCGTTGCATAAGAACGGAGAAGCAGGTTTTCTTTTTTTGAAAATGAAATTCCCTCAGCTTAGTGTAGCGAAAATTAGGGAGCGGATTTTTGATGGACCACAAATCCGACAACTGATGCTGGACTGTGATTTCGAAAAGAGCTTGACTGAACTTGAGAAACGAATATGGTTTTCAGTGAAAGCTGTTATTAACAATTTCTTAAGAAACACAAAATTTAGAAACTACAAATACTTGATCGATATGATGTTGGAAAACTTCCAGGAAATGAAGCTGAACATGTCACTAAAAATTCACATGATGAAGATGGTGAAAGATTTCATCAAGATATCGCTACAATCGAGAAGAGGTACCAAGGAGTGTGAACGCTTTAGCGGACTACTGTTCGAATCTCATGTCTGATGAAATAAATGCTCAACATCGTCGAGCATACAAGAGGAAAAGTTTATAATCATAAGCAGCGATTTATCATAATTTTCCGATAAGAGCTAACAATTGAGTCGTGATGCAATAAAATACTAGACACAGTACAATGATTCGCTTCAAGTACGTGCAAGCCGTCAAACTGGCAACTCTGTAGAAAGAAACAACTTCTCTGCGGAGTATCTATATTGAACGGTAATAGCCTGAACCCTGAATTTTTTTAAATTTCTTTGTAATTAAAAAACAAAGAGAATGATACTAGGAAAACTATAAACATTTTTTTAAGCAAGATATTTAGTTTTTTATAAAATCACTTTTTTCGCGTTAAAATTGTTGCTCCCTAGAGGTCAGAAAATTGTTTGTTTCATTTGTTTCGTTGCTTCTTCACTACTGTCACCAAAGGGCTACTGTTCTTATTTCTCACAAGAAAAAATATACTTTTTCACGGCATAATAACCCACCCACTTATGTAGACTAATTACAGGCGTTGAGAACTAATTAACTAAATGTGCAACTACAAGAGATTTAAATTCAAAACTTTGAAATTATGGCTACTAATTTGGATCTGTAATATTAAAATTCATAATTTTAACATAAAATTCAAATTCAGAGACCCCAAAAACCCCCTTATACGGATTTTCATGCGAACCCGACAAAATCTTCAATTTTTTCCACTTTTACCGGTCTTCTGGCCCACTGTGGACCCTCAGAACCATATAAATACTGGTCATCGCTTCTCAAACGACTTGATTGACCTCAATTTGACAATCAGCGACCCTCAAAACGTATGAAAATAGTAGTCTAGTTCGACAAAGACAGTCAAAAATTCACTCTTTCACATTATGCAAATTTGAGCTTGAATTGATCTTCTTGCAGGCAAGATGGAATCAAACGGATTTCTGATTCGGATTCAGCGGCCCTCACAACCATATAAATGGTAGTCACCTTCTCTCAATCGATTTTTTTGCTGATTTGACCTTTAAATGCCCTTAAATTTGACGTGATGATACCAAATGTATCCCGGATTCGGATTCAGCGCATCAAAATACATAAGAATATATGTCCCGTTCATGATACAGACCACTTTTTTTTTTGTATAGCTGTGTAATCGAGCCAAATTATGGCGATTTCAATCGCGAATTCGGGAGACTTTGTCCTCAAACCGGGTAGAATTTCGTCTCATATATACAAAGGTTTATTCACTCTTATTTAATAAAAATATTTATTATTATGAATGTATAATTGATATATCTAATTTACTCTTAATATAAAGTATCATATGTCCTTAAGGGCATGTAATACTTTACCATAAAAGCAAATTAGTTATACCAATTATATATTCATAATAATAATTATTTTTAGCTAAAAAGAGTCAATAAACCTTCATCTATATGAGGCGAAGGTTTATTGACTCTTATTTACTAAAAATATTTATTATTATGAATGTATAATTGGTATAACTAATTTGCTCTTATAGTAAAGTATCACATGCCCTTAAATATAATTTTTAGGACGACTTTTGTGCTCATTCAATGAGCACTGCTTCCTGCAAACAAATATAATTTGCTTCCTCGCAGAGGAAGCATTACGTATTTAATACATTAATATTACAAGTTTCGTGTAGTTTTATAATTTCCGTAAAATTCCTTTTTCCACTATAACTTCTCAAATATTCAAAATTTAAAGCTGATGTAAGGAAAACGAAGATTCCTTTCATCGAAACGAATCGATTGCCCTATATGATTAATGCATTTCATTAAAAAATAACGATGTTATGATTAAGTGATTTTTTAAAAATTAATTAAGCATAACGGCAATTTAAACTTTTTATTTTTGCGGCCATAAAATAAAATCTACGAAATGAATTTTTGTTCATTGCTCCAACAACCTTTGATTCTAAAAACTTTTACAAATATTTACTTACAAGCTTACAATAATCTGTTATAAATTGATATATATTTTCTGCCAACATGTGACGAATATCTATGACGATCGTTTTAAGTATATTACTACTACAGTTAAGGTTTATCAAAATAAAAGAAAGAAAACACAAACACTGTAAGAAAAGTGAACCCAACTGTTGCTTTAATGCTCCATCAGGGTTGCACGGTTATGCGTAACTCGGACTTTTATATGTATAATACGTATTTTATGTATTATACGTAAAAAATGTAATAAATGTATAAAATGGCGGATTTAAAATGAGGGTGGGGGGAAAACAGCATAACATAACCTCAGTTATTCAAGAATTAGGTTAGATTTACTTTCTAAATATGAAGCGCAGTCGCCATATTGAAAACGTAAATTACATGTAAAAAACTAGGGACGTAAATTACGTACGTAAATTACGTCAAAAACCTCATGTAATTTACCTAAGGTATATTACGTGTGCAACCCTGGCGTCCATGGATTTTATAAAGGTCTGTCCATAATGGAATGAATTTCGGTGAAGTTCCACGGCTGCAGCAGTGGGATTCCGAGCACACCATCGACATATACACTCGAATCTCCCAATAACGACCTTTCCAATAACGACAATCTCCTAATAACGTCCGCATTCCTTTCTCAATAACGACCTGCATGGACCTAAAATCTTACTTGATACTACTTCGCATGCATTACCCTCTGGGATTTGATTGGTCTCTATTAGCGCGCAATTTGAAATGCTAAAAAATATTATATTATACGCAATACGCATGCGTAATTGATGTGACGCATGCGCAATTGGTGTGCCATTTGAGAAAAGGAATTTCGTTGTTATTGGGAAAGCGTCTGGTCAGGAGTTCGTCGTTATTAGGAAATTCGAATGTAGAAATGGACTGCGGGACGCTGTAGGAAAGCGCGTGATAATGCGTCAGAGAGAGAAGTTGCAAAGGGGTGTAGTTTTACCTCTTTCTCGCCGAAGCTAATTGGTTGAGTTCCACCAAGCTCTACCCACCGACAATGCTCTCAACCAATTAGCTTCGGCAAGAAAGGGACAAATATATACCCTTTTGCAACTTATCTATCTGACACATTATCACGCGCTTTCCTACAGCGTCCCACAACCCATTTCTATATATCGATGGAGCACACGAATCCGAACGGACCTCTCTTTCTATCCTACGTTGCTCGAAATCCCGCTTAGAGTTCTTAAATTCTCGAGAACTTAAATCCAGGTTATATGACCGAGAATATAACAGAATTTAAGAGAATTTAAAAATTTATGATTTGTAGAAAAATTGTTATTGTTTACATTATTTACATGGTTAAATTTTAGTCATTTATTAGCTAAGATATTTAGGAATGTAAAGTATGCAAAACAACAGCTTACTAGTTAACTAAAGCCACAAAATTCATCTTATAATAAACGTTACTTTATAGGTTATGTTAGACACTAACATAACCTATGCTCTGCACATATGTCTTACAGTTTTTTCATTTACAACTTGTGTAAAGCTCATTAAGAAGTAATAGAAGTACAAAAAACAGTTTATTACACTTTATCGGTAAATTAATTAATAATTATCTCCCTTGTCATAAAAATCTCTAAAATCATAAGTTCTCATAAATCTTAGAGAATTTAAATCTCGGTTATATTCTCGGTTATATTCTCATTCTCGTTACCGTTCTCGAAGTAATATAACCGACTAAGAACTCTAATCCCACTGCAGGACGAAGATTCTACGATCGCTGCGCGCGCATCGTGTTGCCAACTGTCATGCATTTTTCGATATTTACGTTCAGCCGTTCCTATAATTGATACCGGTTAATCAGATTACTGGAATAATTAATTAGATTATCGGTATCAATTATAGATTAATTAAGTAATCAGATTACCGGTATCAATTACCGGAACGATGGAAAGTGAACATCGAAAAATGCATAACAGTTGTCAATACGATGCGCACGCAGCGACCGTAGAATCTACATCTAATGATGCCGTGCTATGGTAGCCATCGATATATAGAAATGGACTGCGGGACGCTGTAGGAAAGCGCGTATCAATGCGTCAGAGAGAGAAGTTGCAACTGAGTGTAATTTTGTTTCTTTCTCGCCGAAGCTAATTGGTTCAGCTCCACCAAGCTTCACCCACCGGAAATGCTCTCAACCAATTGGCTTCAGCTAGAAAGAGATAAACCCAAGTGCGAATTGCCGAAGCTGAACACACGGCCCAGACTTGGTCCAATTACAGCAGCCGAAGATCAGCTAACATTACTGGGCCAATATCGGCATTTTAATCGGCCCAGTGTTGGCCCGAGTACTGGTACTTTAAATTTGCCAAGCTTTCCCCGAAGCTTGGCCCAGGAATGGCACTTTACTGGGTCGAAAGTTGGTATTACTCCGGCAAATCATGTTGGAAGTAGAAAAGCCAGAGTCTGGCCCAACAATGGCAATTTACTGGGCCGCAAGTTGGTATTACTCCGGCAAATCATGTCGGAAGTAGAAAAGCCAGAGTCTGTCCCAGCAATGTCACTTTACTGGGCCGAAAGTCTGTATATTATTCCGGCAAACTATGTTGGAGAATAACAAGCCAGAGTTCGTCCCAGTAACAGACCATCAAATAGCCGAAAGTCGGAAAAAATTTTTATTCTGTCAATAAAATATATTCTACTATATCAATAAATACTACGGTTTTACGTTTTATAAAAGTTAAAATTAAAAATATGAAAAATCTAATATATATACATACATATTTTATGCATTGTTGACACAAAAAGCTTTTTTTAATGAAATTATTTTGAAATAATTTATTATTTATGTATGGTTGAGTGTATCGTGGAAAAAATGTTGGGACACCAACTCATGAGTTAGGGTAATGGTTCAGGTTCTTGACTTCCGTCCGATAGGTCGTGCGATCGATTCCTTCCGCATGTGCGAAAGTTTATTTGTTATATAAGCGTTAAAATTTTTAAATAACAATTAGTTATAAGTATATCCATAGTATATGCTCGAATAAATCATGTTCATAATTAATACAATTTATTATTTTTATTTTTTATTGTAATTTCTAACTTGGGGTCAACACTGGCAACCAGCATTGGGCTGCCAAGTGCAGGACATAGTTATCATTCCGTTATTGGCGCGGTAATGGCAGCCGAACTTCGGCAAAATTTTTGCCGACTTCTTCTTCTTCTTCAATGCGACCTCGTTGGCATTGTACGTGCGATTCATATCGCTAAATGCTAAAAATATTATTTTATATCCAATAGCATGCGCGATTAATGTGACGCATTCGTAGTAGATGTGATATTTGAGAAAAGGAATTTCGTTACTATTGCGGGAGCCTCTGGTCTAGATTACGTTGATATTGAGGGATTCGAGTGTACACCACCTCATTTCTGATATACACAACGTTCGATTATATTTACTTTCTAACTACGTAGCGCAGTCGCCATCTTGAAAACGTAAATTACATGTAAAAAACCAGGGACATAAACCACGTTAAAAACCTCATGTAAGTTACATAAGGTATGTTACGTGTGCAACCCTGATCAAGGTTGGTCAGTTACACGTAACTTGAGGATTTTTACGTACATTACAATGGTTTTTAATATTTGTAAATTACGTATTATACGTCAAAAACACTAAACCATATGAATTTGGTGTTTTCAACATAACTTACGTATGTAAATTACATAAAAAACCTTATGTAATTTACCAAAGATATATTGCGTGCACAACCCTTTGCGTATGCTGCTGTCATCAGGGTTGGGTAAGTAAAATACCATAGGTAAATTACATGGTTTTTTACAGTAATTTACTAGGTATTTTACGTCGAAAACACCAAATTCATATGGAGTGGGGGGTTTTCTACGTAAAGTACGTAATTTACCATAAGTAGAAAACCATGTATGATACGTAAGAAACTTCGAGTGACGCGTCACTGCATAACCGTTGCTGCCATTGCCCATAGGACGGCACCGTTATGGTACAGTCCCATGTCGGAAAAAAACGTCGGCATAAGGGTACCGTCCTATGGTAAGGGTGCTGTCCCATGTAGGCGCAAAACGCAAAGCGTAAAATGAACAGCCAATTGCAGAATTATTTTAGTTTTCTGTCTTCTCAAAGATTCTCCATCATTGCTTGTTTGTTTTGCGCTTTGCATTTTGCGCCTGCATGGAATTCCACCCTAACAGAAAACGCAAAGCAGAAAGCAGAAAATCATTAGAGAGAAAGAGAGAGAAAATCTGTCCGTCTCTTTCACTCTTATGATTTTCTGCTGCCACTAGAACATCACACCGCGCTTCGCGCGCCTATATAATTACTTCACGTTACGCACTTGTGGTGATCCCACGTCACCATCTCTCAACCAATCAGATCACGAATAAACTGTGGACACTCGACAGGTCATCTATTTTTTAAGAAAGGAATAGGACGGCACCCTAATGGTGCGTTTATACCTCTGTTCAACCGACCGGTGCAAGCAGAAGGTGTATATCAGAGTAAAAGATATAGAGAATGAAAAATTGGACAAAAAGAACTTCCTTTCTTCTTTACTCTCATGTACTTTTTGCCTGCACCGGTCGGTCGAACAGATATATAAACGCACCATGAGTGAAAGAGACGTCGGCGAAAGTAGAAACTCATGAGAGTGACAGATAGGCAGATCTGTTTGTCTCTTTCAGGGTGGAATCCCATGCAGGTGCAAATTGTAAAGCGCAAAACAAACAAGTAATGATGGAGAATCTTTGAGAAGACAGAAAACTAAAATAGTTCTGCAATTGCATCGACATAGACCCGGTTTATACCGTCGAGTGTCATTCATACAAAAAAGAAAAACATAACCCAAGAGGTTAAATCTAAAAAAAAACAAATGAATTATATAAGTTTTACGCGTGCGTAACTATACTTACACGCGCCTAAACTCGACGGTGTAAACAGGCTCATATAGAAATGGACTGCGGGACCAGTGATCGCATATTTGAAACGCCGACCGACGTACGCAACTGAACCTCTATGTCGTGTGACTAAGAGTAGGAGACCGACTCGAAGATTGTCGAAGTGCCCGATTTCGGTCCGAAAGCTTCGGAAAAGTCTGCAGGCGGTCTTCGTTATCTCGAACCGTGATCTATCTCTTCAGCCGTACTTAGAGGGAAATTTTGGTTTGGAAATAACTGTCGAATTTAATGATTCGCACGATTCTTAGTTTATGCGACAATTTTGATTTTATGCTTTTTCAGATGCAGAATATTAATATATATTTATTTATATATATTATTATATTATATTATATAT
>UCOH01006647.1:0-13214 GCA_900474275.1 Synergus japonicus
GCAAATTAAGTTATATAAAATTTTTAAATTTAAACGCAAAAGCATATACGTGATTAGTTTAAATAAAGTACAAAACATTAAAAAAGGTAATAGTTTAGAGAAGATTAGGGAAAATAGTTGGATGGTGACAACACCTGGACTTAATATTAAAATTGTTTTTAATAACCAATACTTTGGTCTGTTGAGATAAACCTCAACCACTATGGAGGAGGGGGGGTTGTAACATAGTTACATAGAACCCCTAGATACGTGACGAGTTACGGCCCTGTATATTACGGTTTGGCGGGGGGCGCTGTCGCTTTGAATAGTGAAGCGTCTGCCTCGCATCTCCGTCAGTCTCCACTAGGTATCCTCACGCAGTAGCTCTTTTCTCTCCACAAGTTGTAACTAAAAAGTGCCGATAGCCGATAACTGGAGTGTATCACCATCCATTTTCCGAAGTTGCCAAAGGTAGGCTTATGTCGTTGCCTCTTATCGTTTTATAATAAATAAATCTTATATTGTTATTTGGAAAAATTGTGGTTCTCGATTCGACCTGTCATTTTTCTCACTCACCTCCTATCCATCCCTTACATGCGAGTAGCATAGCCACTACTCACAGCTACTAAGTTAGCACCAAAGTTCACGGGTACATATGTGGTGGTAGAAGTCATATCACCAAATTTTTACGCATTGGCCTCTCAAGAAGACCGCCTCGCTGGATGTTTTCACGCATCACATCTTCAAAGATTCATCGACAGTGATGAGGACGATGTCGATCCCAACGATCCAGAGGAAATTTAACGACAAGCTCAGCTTGACAGGGAGCTATTGGAAATTCACGATTCAGATCCTGAAGCTGAATCAGATCGGGAAATCGATCCCGAAATAAACTTCGATTTTGGGTACGGTTTTGATCGTCGGGAAATCGAACCGGAACCCCCGTGTCGTATGCGACTTCGTCATAGGTCGTATTCGTGTTAACTAACAGTCAATAGTAAAAATTAAGACTATTTTTTTTGTTGCCCTTATCTGGGGGGGTTTGTAATACCTCAGAACTACTTTAATAAATTACTTTTCTTATTAGTTGATCTGGTTTCATTGACTTGACCCGATTGACTCATATCGAGAATACACGGCATTCGTTTTTCCGCTTTTGTCTGAATAAACAAAGCTTATGGTTTTGTAGAGTCTTGCAGATTCGGATACTAAATTGCCTTATATCTGATTAGCTATTTCAATTGTTGTTGAATCTTGATAACTTATGAATCTTAATCATTTCATTTCTTTGAGCTAATAAAAATCGTTTCAGTATGGAAATGTTCCAAATTACGGATTGCTGTTCTGTCAATGGTTGAAATGTTAACTCGAACTCTAAGGAAGAGAGAGGGGAAGTTACCTTTTCTCGTTTCGGCTTCTAATAAGCCGATTCCTGTTAGGGGGGAGTTGTGACGTGGTATATTTTATGCCACGCACATTTATCAGATTTTAACGTAAAATTAACTTTATTCGCGATAAACTCCTAGCACAGAGTGTTAGGTTGTTTGCACACAACTTGTCGGCTGATTGGAGCACATGAGGTCCCTAACAATCAGCTGACCATCAGCCAGCAATCCGGAAACTGGGAAAACACATTCACTCGATTTATTATTCACATTTGTTCCACTTCTTTTGTTTCATATTAATCCTGAGCCATGGGGGGGGGGGCTCAGAGGTACAGTCACACACACACACACACACATATTCACACTACACTGAAGTCCTATCCGCATCGTAAAGGCCCGAAGAGGATCCTGGTCAAGGTGCATGGATGTGATTCCCGTTCACGCGAACGACCAGGAGGATGACAACTCACACAGCGCTATCTCGGGGCCTAGAGCAGAATCATCGGTGAGACCGACCGTCGACGAATTACCGGTCGTCGACGAATCATTACCATTTACGTTATATTATTTCAGATTCACAGTAACTTCGTGGCGCTGCCTGTTTCCGCGTACGCCACGAGACAGAAAGAGAGAAGTTGACTCGTTCACTCTGTGCTCGTAGTTGTTCGTTGTAAGATCTATTTGATTTTTGTGCTAAGTTCTCACATTCCTGGTGATTCATTTGTTTCTGAGATTACCCTGGGTGTGGTAAGGAAGCCACCCAGTGAATACTTTTGGAATCTGTTTGGATTCGGCTTGTAAGCCAGATTGAATATTGAATTTCGAAGTTATAAAGATGCCGAACTTGACCAGGGGACAAGTTCGTGGAAGGCGCGTGCTTTGCCACGCCTTCGTAAGTTCAGGTAACTAATTTCGCTACTCTCTTCCTGGTGATTTTTCTCATGTCATAAAATTATATCTCGTTCTTGTTCACTGTTTCGAGGTACGCTGTACATTAGCGGTACTGCGCTAGCTTATAGGGCTGTTTAAAATAAATTCGGTTAGATTACCTACAGGTACTTTTGCTTGTTTTTGAGAAAAACAAGCTGGCGCTCAAATGGCTCATTTAAAATTAATTATAATCATATTAAAATCGTATTAAAATCATATTTAAATCTTATAATAATTATAATCATATTAAAAGTAAATTAAAATCAAGTTTTTAAAAATCAAATAAGTCAGTTCACAATTATAATCCAGTTTAAAGGTTATATCATATACGGATATGATGAGAGATAATAAAAATAATTGGGTGAAATTACCTATTCTTACGTAGGATTTTATGGTAATCAACCGGGTCAATCCCGGGATGTATCTAGTACTTGGATGACCAACACCAATCCATCTGTCCATTATTGACAAAATTAATATCATTGTCTTGGACATTAAGAGGGATGGTGGAGATAAAGATAACGATAAGAAGGGCCAAAGAACGGTAGTGATGTCTAATAATTTCTGAAGATGGTGTTGCGAATGACGAAACTGAGTCTGTGAATGGTGTGGGTGGTTGGAACGTCCATAGCTTCCTATCTCGTACCACGAAGCTCAGAAATGTGCATAATAAATAAAAAAAAATAAAGTCAATCCTACACAAAAGTATCTTGCTAAAATTATAACTTATATTAAAAGGATAAAAATAAATATAAAACAGATAAAATAATATAAAATGATAGGAGTGCCGAATTTTGACTGTAAACGAGAGCACTAGAGTTTCTGTTTAACTGAAATTAAATTAAAATTTAGCTTTTTGTGAGTTACAGAAATATGCAACATCACAAAGGATATGTTTAAAATAGCTTATAAATAAAATCAAAACCTACACCTAACGCAACAGTGACGTATACGATTACACTATTTCCACGTATTACAATATATTTATTAGATAGAAATTTATTTTCTTAATATTATGTCCCTACAATGACTGTAATGCAGGAATTAGAAAACTTTAATGACAATCTCAACTCTGTACAATGCAGAGAGCAGTTTAATAAGTAATAAATATTCATAATTGATACGATAAATGAGTCTGAAGAAGTTCCGCCGAGTGAGAAGCGCAGTAGTCTTGAGCGCCGTCGGCGCGGCGCTTTACTTTTTATTTAATTTCTCGAAAACAACCAAAAAGTGCAAGATAAAAATTACAGCATCGAAAGATAAAGACTTAAGCTTCATTTTGAGATAAAAAAAACATGCCTTTTTTCTGCAATAGTCCAAAATGTTTTGATTTTCAAAAAAATCGGTCAAATTTTCAATTTTTTAAAATGGTTATAACTATTCGTTGGCCAGGAAAAAGCTATATATTTACTACCTTCGAAATAGCATGAAACCGCACAAAATCGAAAAAATTCGAAAAATTCCTCCTCCCCTATCTCGGTAAATATTTATCCAATCGAAAAAATCTTTTTGCTCTAAAGTTGTACCTAGTAGGACTATACTTTACCCAAGTTTGAGTTGGATCAGACAAAGTCGAAATCTGAGGGTGGTACAGTTGAGGAATAATGCCCCATATGTATCTTATAATTTTGAAAATTTGTTTACATACAAATAATAAATATTAATAAACAAAAGACTTGAGAATAAATATAATTTTGTATTGTTTAGAAAATACCATACCAATTTTTCCTTTCCCTACATATCTAACATCTAAACATTAACACATTTTATTTTTAATAACGAACTGTTATTTTCACATAATAGAAAAAAAATGTTCATCCATGAAAATATTTCGCAACTATAAAACTTGTTTAATTTTTCTAAAAACATATCTACTTCAACGATTTGGCAAGACAATATATTATTTATCTGAATCGTTAAGATTTCAAGTTAATATTTTTTTACGCAAACGTATTTCGTACTGACCTTCTTGCTACAGCTTCTGCTTGTAGTTCTTTCACTTATTCGTTATCATTATGAACAACAAACTTGAATACGAAATATTTAATTCATGTATATTCTTCAATTTTACAATTATTTATGTTTTAGATAATACCTGTGTTTATTACCTCATTTGAATTTCGCGCCTATTTTATTTAGATCTAAAAAGAAGTAGCAAGGAGCGCCACTCTCCGATCTGAATAACGAAACATAGATGGGAAACAACAACTGAAATCCAACCCGATGTTTCATTCGGAAGAATGATATTTCTGTTACAAACTGATTATGGTACACGACGATTCGAGAAAATAGGTATTCGGTGAAATGGTAATTCGGAAAAATTAGAATTATGACAAATAGTTATTCGAAAAAATAGAGTTTTGGGTATATTCATGCGCCCCGTTTAAAGTTTTTGTTTTAAAATACAGAGTGATCCATTTTAATATATAAGTATCTTCTAAAATACTTTATTTACGAAAAAATGGTTTCGACAAAAGTTTACCAGGATCGAGAGGGCCATTTAACTGTACCATCAATTTTGACCTTGAGTTTAATTTTTAAGGTCATTTGCTTCAACCGCGCGCAAAGTGCACGTTCGGTGCGTTCGAGATATTTACGTTGTATTGCGTTTTTCGATCTGTTCTTGATATTTATGACCAAAATAACGATTAACCCAACAATTCTACATATATTTATTATAATAATTTGCACTTTTTATAAAATCAATTTTTTTAAAATGAGGCAACAGATTGCAGAACTGCCTTTACACTCGGCCCGACTGAGTCCATTAGGCCGGAGAGAGGGGATGATTAACTAAACAACACTGAACGCGGCGATCGAGGAAAAGAATCAATTTACAACGCTACAATCAACTTGTCGTTTTTCTGTTAATAATTAACGAATCGAGATGATTTTTGCGTAAAAATATTCTCCAAATTTGTGCGTTTCTCACAGATATAGTTGTTTGGCGAAATTGTTCATATAATTTGTATAACTTACTTAACGACTATATATGTGAGAATCGCACAAGCTTAGAGAATATTTCTACGCAAAAATCAACTCGATTCGTTAATTATTAACAGAAAAACGACAAGTTGATTGTTGCGTTGTAAATTGATTCTTTTTCTCAATCGCCACGTTCAATGGCGTTTAGTGCATCATCCCCTCTCTCCGGCCTACTAGGCTCAGTCGGGCTGAACGTAGAGGCAGTTCTGCAATCCGGTGCCTCAAATATTCTTTGTTACTAACCCCTTAAATTTCCTTTCGAAAACGATTTTTTAATCGATGGACAAATAATTAGTACTGTCCGAAAAAATTTAATTTATCTAGCGGGGTAAGTCACACTGGCGCGCGGATCTCATTGCACGGCCCTTTTTCTTGTCTCATATTGTTTTTCTCTGAAATATAAATGATTATTACATGTTTTGAATTAAAGCATCTTATTTATTTGCTAAGATGACTTTATTAAAAACTGAAAAAATAAATAAATAAAAGGAAATAAATGAAAAAAATAACTTATTTATTAAGATTTCGACACGTGGTTTTAACATTTTTACATTCCTTATTTACTAATTTTTACAATATATTTTTTTTTCATACACTGAAAACTCCTTTGCTTCACTGAGAGAACACTATGTTTGGAACAATCCTAGCTATGGTTGGGTCAGCCATAGTATATTGAAAAATATGGGGTAATCATATATATGGTTGCTGCAACCAAAGTGTAATGCTACCTGTGTTTTGGTGCAGGGAAAAAATGAAATAGTTGGGCTGACCATAGCAAATGGATGGCTCATCCAATGTATTTTACTATGCTGACAAAAAGTATGGCTAAGTCGAAATTTAAATCTTTTTTCATTCTCTTAAGTTCTCTAATTTTGGAGACTTTATGAGGATCTAATACAAACCAATAACGCTCCTTATACATAGAATAAAATTGTTGGGGCTATAAGAATATTAAAGTAAAAGATGAGTTAAATAAAAATTGAAAAAAATGTCTTAAAAAACAATTAATTAATTAAGAACATGGTTTATTCGCTGTTATATTATGGATATTGTTATAACTGATCGTTATTTGTAGATTTTAACGCTTATTTAACAAATAAAATTTCGCACGCAACGTTCGGGGGAATCGAATGCATGAACCTACGAGACATGAGTCCAGCTATCTAACCATTACCCTAAGCTCTCAACATGGCGGTCCCACATTTTTTCCAGAGTATAATCAATCCGAGCATACGCACTAATATTAAATTCTTAAAATAAAATTGTTAAAATAAATTGTTAACATAAAATGTTTTTACGATGTGTTTTGACTCATTTTAAAACAATTGCACGATACCAAATGAACATGAGATGCCACAAACATAAAAAAAGACGCGCACAATGACTACTCGCTGGAAAAACCCGAAGCAAAGAAATTCAAATTCCAACCTTTGCCGCGGTTGATTTGACTATAATATATGGTTGGCTGGATCATAGCAGAAACGGAGCAATATCTTTTATTTGGGACAACCTTAACTATGGCGGACTCAACCATATCCCTTCCATCCAGTCTGGTTTGGTCAGCACAAATATTCAATTGATTAGCTAAGCCATTTTTTCAGTTGGTCCACCTAAAAATGTGGATATGTCAGCAATATCACTTGCAACAACATTCGAGTGGCTTCACCAACCATAGTTGTTCTTTCCGTGTTCTAATTCCTTAAGAGAAACTGGAATCATACAATGATATTTTAAGGTAAAGCTAGTAAATCAGAAAAATTAGTGAATAAGGAATGTAAAAATGTTAAGACCACGTATCGAAATCTTAATAAATAAGTACCTAATTTAAATTTTCAACAGTGATGTTTTTCACTTATTTTTTATACGATACGGGACAAGCAAATGGTCCGTGCAATAGCTTTCCGACATTTTGTACAATTTACGTTGACTCGTTTGTAATAACGATTTAGTGAATCTTAACGATTATTATAAATAAACTGATAGAAACTTTCTGAAATTTACGAAACGGTTCGTAATTTTCAGAAACAATAGCGTAAAATTCCAAAGGTAATAATTTCTTTTCGGATCATAAAAATTTTAATAAAGTAAAATTTACTTGCTGCTGTATATAAATAAAATTTAACAAACTGATTATAATAAACTGATATAGGAAATTATTAGTTGACAGGATCAAAATCGCTTATTGCGTTGGAGATTATTGCATACACTTATTGCGTACCGAGATCTATGTATCGACCATCCATCCGCTCAATTTCGAATAACACTCGCCCTGTAAAATCTCCATTTGCAACTCATTTGTAAAATCTCCCCTTTCCGCGGCGCACGTCATATATAGGTAAACAGATATTCTGATTATATCGTACTTACTTTAAAGTGCATTTCTATCGATGACACTCATTAACGTCAACTCTGAAAATTCGTAATTTTACGAAAAAGTTATAAATTAACGAAAATTGGATCGTAATCCAGAGTATTTTTCCGAATTGGATTGTGACGTTGCGTTTTTGGCGTCCCTTATTGGACCCTAAGCAACATTTGTACTTTTGGAAATTCTTATTACTTTTGTCCTACCGGACGCTTCAGTCGAGCCAGAGTCAGTTTTAAGGGCAAGAAATAATTTAATCATTGATTTTAACAAAAATAAAGAAAATATATTTTCCCTATAAATTACATTTCTAATTAAGAGCTAAATGAGTGATTTGACTTGGATGATTGCAAATGAGGATAATGGTTTGATATAAATATGAATTTCGATATTTAAACGGAGACATTTTAATGTTTGTGTCGGTGTGTTGGTTTCAATGTGTGCGTGAGAGAGAGAGAACGGGTGTTTGTACGAGAGTGTGTGCGAAACGGACCTAGTCTGTTTTCACCTGCAATTTAGAGTGAACGACTAATGTAGTGTCGTCATGACGACAGTCACGTATCACCGGCGGTTGAGACGGATACTATCTCCTGAGTCCTTCTCTCTCTGATAAATGATATTACGGAACGGTGCGGATAGATAGAGAAAGACGAGGGAGATTTCTTTAATTTGCTTTTATTTATTTACGTTCGATTCCAAAACCCCAGGTGTGGTGTCAGACAGGAATGACTCTAGGTTGGATTGAGTCCTTAGAATCAATACAACCCTTATCTCCAAGGTTGGCCATGGGGTTGCCCGCTAGTCGAACTTGGTGTGAGTTTTTAGGACGGTATTTTCAACGGAGAGACGGGATTGAATCAGGGGTAGGCCAGGTTTTTGGGTTGACGTAACCTCTTTATCTGATAGCTGGCCATGGGGGGTGCCCGCTGGTCAGGTATCAGATGATTTTTTTTTCGGATGGAAATTTCAGGATGATGATATTCCCTAGGTTCTGGAAATCTTCGTCAGGATCGACCCAGGATAGGTCGATGTGAGCCGAAGAATCCTTTAGCTGAGTGCATGGCTGTAGGGGTGCCTGCCTGTCGTACACTCAGTGGGTATCCCCTGAAGAAGACGTCCAGATTGCCTCCTGGTTGCTCTGCTATGGTAGTAGCCCGCTAGCAGAGAGACCAGTTGAGTTACGTTGATTTGCAGTCGAGCTGTAGGGGAAGCCGCCTGGTAGAAATCTCGCCCCGCCCGCTCGGTGACGTGAACTGACAAGAGATAGCGATAGAAGGATAGGAATATGTAACGGGCGACAAGACTGTCCTTCACAGGATCATAATTCCGAATTCGGTAACAGACATTTGGAAACTTTAGTTACTTTGGAGACTGAAATGTTTGTTAAATTTCCGAAAATTTTTAACATTGTACATTTTTCAAAAATCAATGATAATTTGAAGATACCGAAGACTTTTTAAAAGTCACTCCAACCCGAGCCCCCTTCTCTGCTGCGAATGCGTCACACTCAGTACCTAATTGGTTGCTATTCACGCGCAATTTGAAATGCTAAAAAATATTATGCATTTCAAATTACGCGTGAATAGCAACCAATCAGATACCGAGTGCAACGCATGCGTAGTAGAGTACAGGGCTCCAGTTAGGGCCACTGATTTTGAAGTCTAACTATAGCGTATCCGTAGTGCGAAGTAACTAATGTTACTCATGTAACTTTATGTGAATCTACCGGGTATCCCGCATAACTATTGGTATGTACATGCTTCTATCTCATCAATTTTGTAATAAACCTGATTTTCATATTTTATGTTGGCGTGATTTGTTTTGCGCCCCCAGGAAATCCCTGTCCAGTGAGAGCTTTTCAGGATATTTTAGAGAAAATTTTTTAGCGGTATGGCAGGATACCTGGCGTCGTTGGCAATTCATAAATTTTTAGTTGAGTGTAGATCTTTGGAGCGGTACTCAGAGGCCAAATAAGGTCCCTGGAGGCGGAGACTTAGAGTTTTTAAATTCTCGGTAATTTAAAGTCGGGTAATATTATCGGTAACATACCAGTATGTTACCGAAGCTTCGAGAATTTATCCAAAATCTATGCGAATAATTAAATATAATAACTTCCAATTAACAATCACTTATTTCAAAAACTGTTCACATGTGTAATAGTATTTTTAATTTAGGAGAGAGCATGGCACAGAGGACCGGCGAGGTACAGGGGTTCGCTTCAATAAAATTGTATTTTGTGGTGCGATCTCTTCGTAATGACCGTAATTACATTCTTTAGTGACTATTTCAGTTTGTGTCAAGTCGAGACGCATTTTGAAGCTTATAAGAAACTTTCATACATATAGCCTTCTCATTTGTTTATAAGTGGTTTCATTGTTTAAATGTTTATTAAGTATTTATTAGTGTTCACTTAGCTTACACAGGACCCATGAAAATTATACAGATATTTATTATTAGTATTAAATCACAGTTTTTCTAAATGAAAATGGCTGGATGCAGTAATAAAGTCACTATTTGTTGTATTTTAAAGATAAATGTAATTTAATGACAAAATTAATTTTGTATGATAACAACCAGAAATAAATAGCTGCAAAAAGCTATTGGTATTATTGTAATAATGTTTATAAAAGAAAAAAAATAAATTCTCATAAATTTTCTTCGAGAGCAAACGTCGGGTACGTTACCCGGTAACTTACTAATATTACCGTACGTTGTCAGAGTAACTTACCCGACTCAAAACTCTACCGAGACTACCATTACATGATTCAGGGGGTATCCTCATATAAATCGATCGAAAAATCGATTTTTCTTTTAATGTATAAATCGAAAGTACAACATTTAAAGAATACCCTGTAAAAATTTTAGAATGAAATTCGAAACGGTTTGACTTCTGGAGCTATATTTGCAAAAAACCTTAAAAGAGCACCGAGGTGAAAGCTCGACTAAAGAAACTCGATTGGAGAAAACAATAAGAGAAGACATTGAAATAGGTGAAGAAGAAGACTTTTCTAATGGCGCAGGCCTAGCTGATTAATGTCGAATTGAATAAATAGCTGTAAGTAGAGAAAAAATCCAATATTCTGTTAACTTCAATCGCGTTTCTCTCGAAAAGTTATTTGACTTTTCAACCTAAACAAATTTTTAAAAAATTATTTTAAAGGGAATTAAATTCTTTAGACTCTCTTTCGGATTTTATTTAAAAATCTCTCGGATTTTATTTTAAAAATGTATTTATCAACTTATTTGCAAAAATAAAAAAAAAATACTAAAAAATTTGTTCAAATGTCCGACATTTTGTTAAAAATTTCTATTATATTTGAAATTGAGGTTCACAGACTAGGTATTAGGGTTATAAAGCTAAACAAATTTGGGTCCCATTTTTTCAGAAAAACCCAGCAAGCGTTAGAGGGTCCGCAAATTCATGTCAAAAAAAGAAACATCACAATTTCAACAGGATACCAGCATTGTATTTATGACTATTATTTCATAAATAAAATTTTTTTACTTCTTGGAATTGTTAATAAAATACTCTCAAAATTTCAATAGAACATATCTTAGTTTATTCAAAAAAAATTCCTAAAGTTCACTTTTATTTTTCGCCGTTTATATGAGGATACCCACTTAAAATAATTATAAAATCGACAAAATCTCGATCATTCCCGTGTCAAGCGAGATGCTCGCTATTACGATCTGCAGTGAGACGAGAATTTAATTACCAAAAACGACTATTTTGATTATATTCTGATATTTCTCACTATTTTTATCGTTGTGCATTACTAGATTAAAATGATTACATCAAAATTATATAATCTCAAATCAATTTCCCTTGCATAGTAAATTATTCAAGCATGTCTAATTTTTATATAATAATTTTTATATATAAATTATTGAGAATATTTTTACATGGTTCTGCTACTAATTTTTGAAATTTCATGATACATACATGTTCAGGATTCTCTCATCTTCATTTTTAAAATTTTGCTTGGTAGTAACGCGTTCGCGTTTGGACATTTGTGCGGTTCGGGAAACTGTAGGGATCCAACGTAGTCCGTTTTTACCATTGAGTTTCCCTTCTCACGTTTTGTATACTCCGCGTCTTAAAATATATAATGCCTGATATTCTGTAATTTACATATTTCGTGTTCGTCAACGGATCACCTGTGATCCCTACTCTTAGAAAGTCAATATGTCAGATTTGCTCTGACACTTGGTGACAGTTCGTGGCTTAGGCAAGACGTGTATTCTAGTTTGTGCGCGCAATGCACATTCATTTGTAATAAAGTACCAGTTGAGAAATCTTGCATATTTTATTATCTGTCGTAACACAGATTGACCCTTTTCCTAATTTGAATTAAGGGCGGTTAGTGAACTGAGGTGTGAAAAAGTTCTCGCGAGAATTCACCATTTTTAACGGTTTTTCCGCCCCGCGTCTTACCGCCTTCGTTCTCTTTAATTTCTGGCACATCAACCTTTAACCACGTTCTTCATTCGATTCTGGACTACTTTTCGAGAGATTTCACCTGCCTTTCTATCGCCAAACCAATTTTTACGAGGAAAATCGAGGGAAGTTGAGGATCTTTCTGGAAACAAAGAACTATCAACTTGAATTTTCGACGCCGACTCCCAGCTGATCAACTGTCATCGAAATTCCGGGAAGCATTTTTTTTAAATGTGGCTGCTGTCTACCATCCAACTTTCAACTTTACTTATCAGATTTCGTACGATTTTCTAGTAAGTGCAAAATTTTCGCCTATTTTCTGATTATTCAGTCTTTTCTGGAAAATCTCTTTGTCCTGTAATTTGACGCGCATTTTCAACAGGTGACGTAATCTGTCATACTGTAATCTCTTTTATACATCGCTTTACTTTAAATAATTTATTTTTACAGCTTAATTTATTTTCAATTTTACACTTTTTCGAACATCATTTTTCTCGAAAATTTTAGCGATTCTTCTTTTACAAATCTCCAGAATCCAAATTTGATTTTTTTTTGACTGCCGCTTAACGGTTATATTTTCATTTTATTGTACAATTATCCGCCGCATCATTGGCATTTTCGACATTTTGTACCGAATTCACATTTCTCTCTACTTTTCGCCCATTGTACATTTTGACAGGTCATCAACCTTTTAACGGATTTTAGCTTTTATAGCGAATAATAGAATTTCGACGCGCTTGTAATCATATTACTTTACTGATCTTATTACATCCAATATAACTGTTACGTACCAGTCCTATGAAAATATTCATTTTTTTAAATTGTATAAAATTATATTATTCTATAATATAATATTTTTATTTAACGTCAATAAGATTGTTTCTTTAAATTTCTCAAGTAAATAAATATATAAAGAATATTTTCTGAGGTCACTGGCATCGGTAACCCGAGCTGCTAACGCAACAGCTCGGCGACAAATACTTAAGCAAGCCTCGAAGCCTGAATTAAATTTTACAAAGTAAAATAGCAATAGTCATAATTAAGGAATAGAAATTATTAATATTAAGTAATTAAAATAAGGAATGAATGAATTAAAAAGAAGCTGACGTCTACAGCTTCAGCTAAAGAGACG
>UCOH01006654.1:0-16534 GCA_900474275.1 Synergus japonicus
ATATATATATATATATATATATATACTTTGATGATATAGTTAAGGGTGTTAGAACCAAGTTTTAATTTAGAAATTCGATTTCTTCATTTTATTAAACAAATATTAAATTGCTTCCTCCTAGAGGAAGCTTTGTAGTGGTGACAAAATCCAGTTTCCTAAAAAACGTTTTTTTGAACATATTTCAAGGGCAATATATCTAATATGATGATCTGAAAAAATGTCCGGATGTGTGTGTGTGTGTGTGTGGCACGATCCAGCAATTTCTTCACAACGCGTGGAGATAAATTGATGAAATTATGCATAGTTATTCCACTATATACCTAGTTGAATTTCTTACAAGGGTTTCACAAAATATTTAATTTTAAAAGTTTTATGTACATTTATAATTTTCGTAAAATTCATTTTTCCACTATAACTTCTCAAATATTGAAAGTTTAAAGCTGGTGTCAGGGAAAGGAAAATTTCTTTCATCGAGACGAATCGATTGACCTATATGATTAATGCATTTCATTAAAAAATAAGGAAGTTATGTTTATTTATAATTTTGAAAGTTAATTTTTCGCTCTATGTTTTCAAATAATAAAAATTTTGAGTTGACCTAAGGAAAATGAATATTCTTTATGTCGAGACGAATCGATTGATCTGTATGATGAATGCATTTAATTGTGAAATAAGAAAGTTATTCTTTATTGTAATTTTCGAAAATGAATTTTTTGAATATAATTTATCAAGTAATCAAAATTTAATGCTCATGTAAAGAATACTTAATGCTTCCTCTATGAGGAAGCAAATCATATTTGCTTACAGGAAGCAAAGTGCTCATTGAATGAGTACAAAAGTTGATACAACTTGACAGCTAGTTTTAAATTATTTTCCTCTGTAGAATTAATCAATTGTTAACTACAAGTACGCACACATAGAGCGAGAAAATATCTAATTCAAATAGTTTTTAAGTAAAATGAAAATATTGAATTTTGAAGTCAGATTTTTAATTTTTCGTTTTATGTAAAAAGTATTGTAACTAAATATTTTTTCGCTCTGTATGCAGTCTTATATTTGAAAACAGATTAGTAGTAAAATGGAGAATGGGATTTTGAGCTTAACACTTGGGTCCAACACCCTTAACGGATGTTTTTATTGTAATCTCTATAGAAAGATATACTAATTATGTTAGCATTAATCATAGGAGGGTATTTGAGGATTATATCTCGAAAACTTTCTTTTTTTATGCCTTGAACAATTGTGCTAAAGCGCGATATCAATCTGATAATTATTTCGAAAATTTTTGGCGGGGAAAAATTAGTCTTTGATTTTTAACAGTATTTTTCACAATTCAAATGAAATCTACTTAGATTATCAAAAATTATCAATGGAAAATTTGTAGATCTTTTTAAAGCGACAAATTTTTCTTTTTAAAATTTATTATATCTCATCATCTTTAAAAAGTTAATCAAGTGTCTTATTCAATTCTGGCGATGCTATAATATGAAAATTGACTTCGCAATACAATGGATGTTCCATCGTAAACACCAACAGATTCGAAAGCATCTGAGTCTGGAGACTTGTGTCACAAGAAAACAAATTCTAATTCAAATTTTATTAAAAATCCCGAAAATATATTTCATTTTTTTATCCCGAATTTGTAGTAGTTTACAGCCGAATAAGGATTATTGTCAAAAATGAATTATTCGTGGATTCATTACAATATGTAATAAATTTCAGACACGGATCTTGCTGATAAAGCATATTAGTTGGAAGCACGTTCGTCATTAGAATTCTAAATTCGAATAGGAAATTCTCAATTCTAATCTGAAAATTGAACAGATATTGGACAATATTGGATTGTATTCCCTGAAGTTAAAAAAAAAGGTCAGAGTATAGGAGTAATACTATATGATCCAAAAAGTTTCAGAAATTGTCTCGCAACTTTAGATAATCTTTATATCTCCCAGATCAGCACTAAATAATATATCTAATAATATTTAATAGGAGATAATGTCGGAGCTGATAATATTTGTTATGGGGTATTTAGTTTGACCTTTCCCTTATTATTTTATAAGTTACTTATTAATGATTTTGGAGTAAAAAAAGCTGACTGAAGTTTCAGAAACATGTTCAATTGAAGAACAAGTGAAGGGAATTTTAAGGAATTTCAAAAGATTTCAAAGGACATTGAGGATTACCAATGTTGGGTATCTAAGTTACTTTTTTTGAGTAACTAGTTACAGTCCCTAGATAAATTAACTTCAAGTTACCTAAAAAGTTACATTTTTCTCTTCCTTAATTTTTTAATTTATAAAATAGAAATAATTAATATAAGATTAATAAAATTATGTATTATTATTATATTATCATTATAAAAATATTAATAATTCATCAAAATAATATTTAATAAAAAAAAAACAGGGATTAGTTTAGTAAATAAAACAGTAGACAGAAACCTGAAGGATTTAAAATAGTGTGATTTTCAAATCCGAGCCTTTAATCTTTTCCTTTTTTATTAGAATTTATTAGAATGTAAATTAACCCCTTACAAAAAAGACATACAAAATATACAAAGTAACTAAAATTAAGTTACAAGTTACTGCAAAAATCGTAACTATAAATTACGTTACAGTTATTTTTTATAAAAAAGTAACTAAGTTACCCTAAAAGTTACAAATAACGTAACTTTTTAATAACTTAGTTACTTGTAACTGGTTACTACCCAACACTGAGGATTACAAAAGAATAGAGATTTATATAATTTTATGGATTATTTTAATTTGTTTTTATTTTTTGTTTGTGTTAATGTCATTTGAAAAGAGTAAGGAATGAAATGTGAGAAGTGAGTAGTTAGAATTGAGGATTGCAGAAAAGTAAGAAAAGTTACGTAATCAACCCTCTGTACGGGGATAATTAGGGGATTTCCATATAATTATTTATAAAATTAGTTTTCTGGAATCTGGATTGTAGGTCATGTTAGACTTACGTGATTTGTGATGCTCCACCATACTTCAGGGACATTCGTACCATACATGTGAGGCTGAAGAGTAAAACTGAAAAGAAGGGACACCTACATAAGCCGCCGAATCCTTACAATACAGTTGGTAGTAGGGATGAACTGGATTAAGCACAAATATATAGGGTGTATTAAAAGGAATGCTCTAGATGTTAACCAGCTTGGATGTGGGTGTATATAATAATTCTATTCGTATATGTGAAGAGATCAGGGGTTGAACATGGTGTATAGTTGTATATACATAAGTCTCAGGAATTAACGGATTAACTTATTATACCCAGTTCGCGAGCAGCACGCGAATCGGGGTTGGAGCTGTTGAAATGCTGGTCGCACCAAGCCAGCAGGGTGAATCGCCATTGTTCTTCATTTTCTTGGGTTTTTTTTTTTTTTTTTTTTTTTTTTTTTTCATGAAGTTGCGCCCTTCCGTCCTTCCTTCTGTGCGAATTTAACACCCGAACCACGTGTCACTTCTGTGATATATTTATCCGAAGGGATCACCGTTTTCTTGACCAAAAGAATCGTTTCGGAAAGTTATGCTTTCCGTTACAAGTCATGAGGAAATTAAATTAACGCTAACCTTCATAGGAAATTTATCCACTAGAGAAAGATGTAGGTTTCTGCTGTTTCTCGAAGAAAATGTAAGAAATAAAAATCAGAGTGCGGGAGAAACCGGGAAAACTGACAATGAGATATTAAGAATGTTGTGGGAAGACTATCAATTTCCTTTAGTGAAAACTTTTCTTTTTAATTATTGATAGTTTTATTCTATATAATCATTAAATTTGCTCATAAAAGTTTGTTGAAATAGATATAAAACAAAATGAACAAATTTTATTCGCATAATATTATTGTATCACTAAAATAAAAAATAAAAAAAAATTGATAAACAAAAGGCTGCAAAATCAAATAGTAAATTTCTTTTTGAGTTATAATCGCACTGTATCAAATTATATGCATATAATGAATACCACCCCTTGTTTTAAAAAGTTTCCCCTATGACCTCTATGATAAAGAAAGTGTCCAAATTATTATACTATTAAATAGGGAACCAATTCCCGAAAATTCAAATTTCAGAAAAATACAAATTCCCGATTAAAGATAAAACTTTTGAAAATTTTCAAGTTTCGTTATCTTTCATTTTCGTTACTAAAACATTTTCAGTGATTTTATTTTTATTCAGGAATTTAAATTTTTCCTAATTATTTGGAAATTTCGGAGATTTTAATTTTTGGAATTTTAAACATTCGAGTATTTTCTATTTTTGGAATAAAGATTTCTTTAATAAAGATTTGAGGAAATTTTATATTTATTTAGGAATTTAAATTGTAGGCAATTTTTTTTGTATATTTTCACAATCAGAATTTTTGATTTGCGGGAAAAAGAGTTGTCCCAAAAACATGATTTCATTTATAACAAAGTTTTTAATTTTTCTTCAATTATAATTACCATATATCTTCACATTTTTCAAAAATTCTCAATCGTCTAAATGAGGAATCAACAAATTTTAAAGGCTTTGATAGAAAGAAAGAAATGTAATATCCAGCCATTTTTTTATTTTTTGCTTGTATTAAATTTACACGTTTATCTTATGAACAATATTTGTAAGGTATAATAGTGTACAATGCCATATATTATAATGTTTAACAGGGAGGAGTGAGCGTGCTCAAATCATTCGAAGAGAATAAAAAATTTTTGAAAATTTTTTAATTTTTCCGTATAATTTTTAGTTCCAGTGATTGTAAAATTTGGATTATAAAATATGGAAAAATTCGACAATTGTGAATAAAATATTTATCGAATTGATTTTTTTTCTTTTTTCAAATACCAAATGGCACCTTTTACCATTCGGGTCAAAAAGATTAGATCGATTTGAGCACTGTAAAATCCACCCTGAGGTCTATATGTCTCAGATAGTCACATCTCACATTTCAAGTGTACATGCGAGATTGAGAAATCGAGTTTAGGACGATGGATTATCGACTAGATCATTTCCAATGCATTTAATTCTACATAAACAATAAACAATAATATACAATTATACATTGAGAAGAGTATTTTCCCATTCCCAGCAACGACGTATAATATTTAAAAAAATAATTTGGGTAAATTATTTTCTTTAATTTTTTTTCTCAGTGATATATACACTCATCTCTCGATCAAGGGCACCGCTCGGGGGTCGAGTGCCCTCGATCGGATGGGATTAAAATAGCTCGAGCGAGCACTCTGACGTCATCACTCAGGACCGGCTTTATATGTAGACTTTAAGATTCGCTAATTCCTATACTACGCAGGCTACGTAGTATGGCGTTGACTTCAAGGTCACTTCGAGCGCCCGCACTTCAGTGTAGGCTGTAGAATCAGCCAAGCGTGAAAAATGCCCTCGATCGGGAGATGAGTGTATTGCTATATTATGCACCAAGGGGGAAACGATCGACTTTTTTCATGCAAAAATCTCTCTGCCCCCTGAAACATACGATATTTTTTATAATACATGCATGATTTCAGCCGCTCTTCATATTCTTATGAAGTGGAACTAAAAAGGTACTAAAAAGAAATTAAACAGGACTAAAAAGTCTTTTTTTACATCCTAGGGAGTAAAAAGTATAGAGTAAAATGTACTTTTTACTTCCTAGGGAGTGAAACATATGTTTTAGTCCCTTGAATGTAAAAATGAGAACTTAGAAATTCAGCCCCGTCTAGTATAGGCATGAAAACCAGGTGAAATCATAAATGTGTTATAATATATAATATATAATATATAAATATATATATATTTTTTCTTTTTTTTTACACGTATAGAGATAATTTTTTAATGCACTGAAAACGAAAAGCTTTTTTGTCAAATATTGTTACTTTACTTTCATTTTCAGACGCTCTTGCGTGATTGACAGGGGATATCACTTTCTTAAATATTTCGAGCTGTGTTTTTAATAAAAAAATCACTGGGTTTTACGATTTCTAACCAATCAAGGTTTTACAAATGTAAAACAAAGTGACTATTGTTAAAATAACACAAACTCGCCTAGACCACAAATCCCGGCTTATTTTCTGTTAGAATTAGCCTGGTCATCATTTATGTATTCAAATCGATCGTTTGTCAGGCCCAGGTCGTTGCAAAGTCGCGCTAGTCTCGTTGAAGGGAATTGAAGGCCTTTTCCATAATTTTCACCATCTGTTGCTATGTCTGAGCAAATCAAGGTAAGGTCGATATTTGTTGGCAAAAAATGTCTTCCGAATCTGGAAAAATGTTTATTATTATTATTCATTAACTTTTACATTATCATCAACAAAAGAGCATAAGGTATTGGTTTTGTGTGAAAAATGACTTTTGCTTATTTCAAAAAATGTTGGCGTTTCAAGACTCCCCCCGTGTACAAAATTAAAATTTAGAAGTTTTTTTATATCGAAATATCGAAAATATCAATATTTTTCCCGATAGATCGATATTTACAAAACGATATATCAAAGTCAACATCGATATTTTCTTTTTATTTATTTAAAAATTTATTTATTTTTCCAAACATTAAAAATTTGTTTTATAAAAAATATTATTATAAATTTTAATAGTATTAAATAATACTAAATTCAAAATAGTATTAAAATAATACTATTTTAAGTATACATTTTGATATTTTAATAAAAAAATTTGAATAAAAATGTGTTTCTACATAATATAATCAATTATTTATTTGAAAAAAAAATATCGAACATATCGATATTTTTTTGATATATCGATAATTAAAATATCGATATATTTTTTTCTATATCCCATCACTAAACAGAAACTTCATTCTTTCCATTACCCACAGTTATTTTTGACTCACGGTTTTAATCTTATCCATAGAAAATGGTATTGCAAAGTTATTGATCTATAAAAGATCTATAGCTTTTATATTAAATATTTTTTACAGGATATACTTAGTTTTCGTTTTAATCGCGAAAATTGATTATTCAATATTTATCTCACAAAACTTGTACCTTTTGATGTTTTTTTTTTTTTTTGTTTTTTTCACTTCATCACAAGGATATTTTCTTCATAATATTATAGATTCCTAATATTTATTACTTATTAAAATTATGAGTAAATTAAAAAAAATTCTCACCTAATAAATTTTAAATCACCCCTTGCTTTTCGATCATAAGAGTGAACTGATTTTTGACCAGAGCGACCAAATCTGATGATAATATCAGGCCTCGTTCGAGTCTGCCGCTCAGTTTTTGCCTCTGATATCGGAAAATCCAAAGACTGTTCCAAATTGTCATATTTTTCAATTGAGTTGCTGCGACCAAATCTGATGAATGAAGATCCCATGTTGCTTCGTCTTTCTTTCGAATCTGGATCTTCTGAATTATTTTCTGAATCCCTCTTCAGAAAATATCCGCAATCATGTTTGCCCTCCTTTAAAACTCTGATATCACTGCATGGTGAAATAAGTAATCCCGAAGCGATAATACAGTTGTAAGTCACTATTATTCCGTAGAATAACGCGCGAGTGATCTGCAAATAAACAAAAAAAATCGATTTTTAATAGGTATTAAAGATTCACTGACCGATTTCAAATTATCGAAAGATTCAGGTCATAGTATATCAGAATAAATTATCCTTTATTAAATATATGGTTCTATAATGAAAATAGAGGATGACGTATTATAAAATTATATTAAGTACAGCAACAAAAAATTGTATCATAAGAATGACGAGCTATTGAAGTTAAGAAAAAAGAAAATGGCACAATATAACTCGAAATCAAAGCAAAAAGTGCTATTTCAATATGGCTGACTTGCGCTCTGAAAAGACATTTTGCACTTTTTACTATTTCTCAAAGAAAACTTTAGCTTTTCGGGAAATATAGAGTGAAAGTGAATATTATTTAGACCCGATTTAATATTTTGTGAGACTTTGTGAATATTTGTTTCATTATTAAATATCTACGGTCTTATCGCATTCTTAGACTTATGAAAGGATAAATTCCCCAACGTACATTAAGTTACCCTGCTACACCTGTATGAATTTTTAAAATATCTTTCCTTGAAAATTTAAGATGAATTTTCTTTTTATATGATCCTTCCTCTACGACGTAAATTGTCATTTTGCATATAATCATTCTGAGCGAAATAGGATTTATAATTGAAGCGTCAAAACGTATGTATATCGAAAGATTTCCATATTCAAAGTAGGACTAGCTTATTTTTAATATGCAAGAAATAATAACATATTTTATGTATGCAACTGTGATAGTTTTTGAATTAATAATTAATTTTAAGATACTTTACAAGAAAATCCAATAAATAAATAATTCAATAAATAAAAATAAGTTTGAAAACATTTTTTAAAACATTTGCAGACCTTTTTCAAAATTTTTAACTTTCTTTTTTTCTTTCTTTCTTTCTTTTCCTATCTTAAAAAAGTCAATTTACCAATATATCGAACACATTGTTTTCGAAAACCTGATTAGTTTAAAAACTGCGTGCATTTCACGGTATTTCAAGGAATTTTATAAAATTCATTCTGATTTTCAGAAGTTTTAAGTGATTTTTACCAGTTATTGGGGTTTTATAGAATCTAAAGAAATTTAAAGAATAAAAAAATCTAATAAAGAGTTTTCATTGGATTTTCAGGTAATTCAAAGTACTTATCGGGATTTCATGGGATTTTAAGAAATATATAATAATATAAATAATAAATTTATAATATATAATTTTAAGAATATATTACAATCTTTATAGTTTTTTCAAGGATTTTGAGGAAGTTTTATTGGATTTTCAAATATTTTAAAGGATATTAAATTGTTTTAAGGACTTTTAAGAACTTCAAGGAATTTTACGAAATTTCATTAGATATTTAACAATTGTAAGAGTAAGAGATTATGGGATTTTGAGAAATCTTAAAAGATTTAACGATAGATATGTTGTGGAATTTTAAGTAATTTTAAAAACTTTTAAAGTATTTGAAGGGATTTCACAAAATTTCATTGGATTTTTAAACATTTTGAGGGTTTTAATGGGATTTAATGGGACTTTGAATAATTTTAAGACATTTAAAAGGGTTTTACAATAAGATTCCTAAAAAAGACTAGGAATTACAAATTTTTATATTTTAAAAATAAAAATCTCTGAATTATTTTTTGCATACTTTTTGAAATACCTTAATTTTTCCAATTCCAACTTTTTTTAACAAAAATTATCAGATTTTACAGGATTATAAATTAATTTTAAGGAATTTGATTATATATTATGTGGAATTTTAAGTAATTTGAAATTTTTTTTAGACATTTTACGAAATTTCATTGAATTTTAATAAGATATTTATTTTATTTTGCAAGAGATTTAATGTGATTTCACGGTATATTTTGATAAATGTTAAGGAAATTAAAAGGTCTTTACGAAATTTATTGAGATTTTAGAAATATTAAGTGATTTCACGGTATTTCAAGGAATTTTATGAAATTTTAAAGGATTTTACGAAATTTCATAGAATTTTAAGTCATTTTCAGAGATTTTACAATGTTTTATAGGATATTGAGTTATTTTAACGACTTAATGGATTTACGACATTTCATTGTAACGAATTCGATTTTCGAAATAAGAGTGGGAATTTGCACTAGTGTGCTAGTACCGCCAGGATTACGGGAAATAAGCTATTAAGTATATTAGAGAGAGAGAGAGGGTGGTAGAAGATACTATAGAACTATACTATAGAATAGAATATAATAGGGTACAATAGGATACACTATAATACGATAGGATAGGATACGATATGATAAGAGAGAGGGGTGGGGGGGAGAGAGAACCTCCGGTTTATTTATTTAGGTATTTTTACTTTCTGACCTATTTTACTTTCTGTACTACTTTTGCAGTACTTTTGTTCCTGTACTGTAAAGGACTCCCTTCGAGACGCTTAACAGACACCGAAAATCGATGTTTCGTTACACGTGTCTTGAAAAGTAATTTTATGGGATTTGACGATATTTTGGGATACTCTAAGTAATTTTAAACAACTTTAAAATAACTTATGAGATATTAAGTAATTTGAACAACATTTATTTCCAGAAATTTTAAAGGATTTGGTGAGATTATATTGGATTTTCAAGAACTTTTAAAGAACTGAACGAAATTTTATGGAATTTTGATTAATTTTAAGGAATTTTACCAGATTTTGAAGTATGTTAAAGGGATTTTAAGATATTGTATGGGAATTTTACGAGATTTCATGCGATTGTCAAGAATTTTAAGGAATTTCATTAAATTTCATAGATTTTTAAATAACTTTAAGGATTTTGTCCATATTTTAAGGAATGTTCAGTAATTCTAAGGGATTTTACGATGTTTTATAAAATATTAAGTAATTTTAAAGAGTTTGAATGGATCCAATAGATTGTACAAAATTTCAGTGCATTTTCAGAAATTTTAAGAGAATTAGTGAGACTTTATGGGCCTTTGAGTAATTTTAACCCTTTACGGCATAGTGGGACGTTCAACGTCTCACCTTTTACTCCATGGTTTTACATTTTTTAACTACTTTTTTAAGAACAAATGCCGGGTTTTTTATATTTCCTAAGTCTCTAGGACATAAATGAATGCGAAAAAAATTTTATCCGTTATTAATTGTTAATTATAAAAATAATGTATATAAACAAATAATAATCCAAATTAGTGCTTTTTCACGGAGAAATTCATTTTCCACTAGTCTATCTTGTAGATTCAAACGGCAATTTTTTTTGTATTGAGTTCACCTTAAAGTATTTTTCCGAATTTTCTGCAATGTTATATAAGTTATAACCTCTATTTTTTTGTTTAAAAAACTCTAAAGTGCAGTATTTCTCAGAACAAACCCAATATAAAAAGTGTATTTTTTTCAACCCTGTTCTTGAGGTGTTTATTTTCATCTATGAATCTGAATCTAACTTCAAAATATTCAATTTCGAAAAATCGAAGATGGCGGAATTTAAGATTTTTGGAAATTGTGAATATTGAATTTTAAAAATTTTGAATTTTGGAAATCTGACTCCGGATTCGTAAAATTTGTTTCTTAGAAAAATGTGTGCCGCAAAGGGTTAAGCAATTTTAATAAATATCAAGTGAATTTACGAAATTTAAAAGAATTTCACCAAATTTGGATGGATAATAAAGAAATTTTAAGGAATTTGATAAAACTCATGAAAATTTTCTGAAATTAGATAAAGAATGACAAGATTTTATATTTCAAGAATTAAAAATTGTCAATAATAGTTACTAAAAAAAAGTCGCATATAAGGCACAGGGGAGATTCAGAAATAAAAAATATATAAACTTCCCACCGATGCGACGACCTAATATGTATAACTTTTTTCTAGAAAAATAAAGAAAAAAAAATGAATAAATATGAAGAACAGGGGCAAACCTCTTACTAAGTTAAGTAATATCAGATCGTTATGATATTCCCGTGTTTGATAATATTATGTTATCGTGAGAAATATGCGCGTTATGTTACTTAATTAACCTTGCGCGTTGTCGACCCTTATAACGATCTGACGCAGCTACACCTCCGCAACCGTGAAATGAAATCGAGTAAACGAGATGGTTAATTGATTTAGGGATTACCCAGGAAACGATAATCAAATTTCTTCACTTTCCACAATTCCTCAGATTCATTCATGAAAACAATACGAACATTTATCATTTCAAAGTTAAAACTCTTTATGAAAGGAAATTTAATCACGAAAACATTAATTATTTTAACTGAAAGAATGACTCATTATTCAATATCTCACTTTAATTTGATTTTATATTCATAATTAAAAAAAGACGCAGATGAATTTCAAATCCATTTGTAGATTTCGATTTGCAGTGCCATTTAAAATCTTGGAAAACACAATATATGATTCTTAAACTATTTAATTTTCGGAAAACAAAGTCCTATTATAAAAAAGAAGTATTGATATTATGTAGAAACAATAAGTGATTTTCAGAAATTTTTGAAGAATTTCAAAATAGTTCACGAGAGTTTCAAGATTTTAGTATATTATAAATTTGTTTATGTATTTGAAGAGATTTTAAATGATATTAAAGAATTTTAAAGGATTTCAAAATGATTTCAAGTGATGTTAAGAAATTTAAGTAGATTTCAATAAATTTTAAATGATTCTAAAGAATTTAAAAGGATTTCAAGTTATAGTTTTATAGTTTTCAAGTTATTTTAAAGAATTCAGGGGAATTGCAAGATTTGATTGTCAGGGATTTTTAATGAAGTTAAAAAATGTCACAGTAGGATTTAAAAAGAATATGAAAAAATTAATGAAATTTCTTAGTTATTAAAACATGCTGACAAATGATTTCTAAAGATTTCAAGTGATTTTTAGGAATTTCAAAACATTCAAAAAAGCTTTCAAAAGTAATTCGTCAATAAAAAAATGTTTTAATATTATTTAGAATTTATCAAACCTCTTCGAAATTTATTGAAATTACTAAAAACTTTTGTAATTTTTTTAAATCCCTCTTGTTATTAAAAATTATGAAAATAATATAATAATAAAATGTGGTTTAATAATATTTTTCATGAAAACCTGACCTAAAGTTCCTAGAAATATATTTTTCTGTACTTGTCAACAATATAGAAATTATTAAATTTTTCAATATATAAATATAACCATCATCTTTAATATTTTCATAAATAATCAAGCGTAAGAAATGTTTGGATTTCCTTATTTTTTTATCTATATATGTGACTTAACTCTTTTGGAGGTAGTGTAATTTTATCTTACCAAAAATGGTTCTCTACTTGCAAAGTATTATTAATATTAAAATATTAGGTATTAAGTTAGGTACAGGTATAATGTTTCGAGTAGGAAAAGGCAATCTATTGCCATCAAAGCGAGTACGTGTAAAGATAATACTCTCATCGTCATTGCATCTTCAAGGCTTGCGCTTCAAAGCGAAAATTTAGTTTACACCAGTAGAAATGGTGCGACAAAGTTTAAATCGCTGGAATGCATTACAATGAGTCTCTAACTATAGTCATTTCAAAACTATATAATATATGTAGATTAAAGTAACGATGTTCCGTTAGGTTTTTGAATTGAGTATAGAAAATGAATATCAAATTGTGTTATGTTTTTAGTTTACTATTCTTTTAAATATTGACTTTCATATTGGAAAAAATTTTCTCCAGTCCAGCTGAAAATCGAATCCAGGTCTTTCAGATTGCCGGCCTGGTACTATATCCACTAAGCACTAATTTTATAAAATTGCTTAAAATCCATAAATCCATGAAATGTTTTTAAATTCATGAAATTAATATAGATGAATTTGTAATCATGCACTTTCCCATTTAGAAAATTCAACGATCAAGAGACACACTTACAGAAGAAGATTTAAAAGTCTTTAAAGAATTTCAAGTAATTTTAAGGGATTTTATTTGATTTACTCCACATTAGAATATAAATTCCGTAACATTTCTTAAAATATTTAAAAAGTTTTGAAATCCTTTGCAAATTTTTCAACTTTTTTGAATTCTTTTGTTTGTTGAAATTCTTTAAAGTCACTTAAAATCTGATAAAATCCTTTAAGGTGTCTTGAAATCTTGTGAAATCACAAGCTAGTGTCATAATTGTTTAAGCCATAAACAATTTTTATTTCCTCCACCTTTTTTTATTATTAATATTCAATCTTCATCCTAAACTTCCTATATAGGGGCGAACGATTTATGAACTTTTATTTCCTATGACATTTCAACAACTTCCCACGCAAGTAAATAAATATTTGCAGAGACAAAATGTCTACAGTAAAATAGAATAATTACATTACTTTAACGATTCACGTAATAGTCACACAATTTTATCACTTCTCACCTCTCGCACACAAAATTCGCAAATTCTTTTTGCATTCTTTTTATTTCAACACTTTTGGCACTTGAAGATTAGAGAAACTTTACGACGTAAAGTCGTAAACCCATTCAAACCCATCATTTCTCTATGTGTACTTGTTGCGCTTCTCTTGTTGCGTATCCTCTATTTTGCACAAGAAATATCTAAATTGTACGATTTTCATGAAAAAGTCTTAGAGCACATTGAAAATGATAATAATTTGATTATCAACTTTGTAATTTGAAAAATCGTAAAATATTTTCAGATATCAATACAGAAATATGAAAAGTATGTTTGAATGTAAAATTGAATAGTTGGAATTTCGTATCGTATTTGAAAATTTGAATATGCAAGAATTAATATAATTTGAAAGATGGGAAAAGTTGTTAAAACACTTTATCGTAGCTTACCATATCGTATGGACTAACTTGTTACTGGCTCGTGCAGGTTGTTCTTAATGTAATAGTAGCTTGATGGTGAAATGAGTGTCCGGGGTTGGAGATGACACCCTTATATATACACCCTTGCGCAGCATCCGCGTCTCTTTCTTGCACCCGCTTACCAACACTGGATGTTCTTACCTAACTTATGATTGGCCAAGCGCAAAACACGATACCTCAACATTATTAAGATACAATTATTTCTCAGCTACCGACCTACGTAATCTCCATTATTTACGCGACAATAATTTATTTGTTTATCATCAATTGACAGGTGTTTCTGAAACCTTATTGTTGTATCAAGCAAACCGGAAATGATAAAGATTTCTAATAGGACTGAAATTGAAGCCTGATTAAGGGCGTTGGACCCAAATGTTAAGCTAATAATTCCATTCTCCATTTTACTCAACGAATATTGTAGATAAATATTTTTTCGCTTTGTAGCGCTAATATTTTTTCCAATATAAAACTGTGTACAGAGTGAAAAAATATTTAGTTTCGATACTTTTTGCATAAAACTAATCTAATTTTAAAATTCAATTTTTTCATTTTACTTTAAAGAAAAATTTTTATTTCATATTTTCTCGCTCTGTACGGATAATTCTAGTTAAAAATTGATTAATTGTACTGAGGGGAAAAATTACAAATTTAATATTTGTTGAGTAAAATGAAGAAATCGAATTTTTAGATTAGAAGTTGCCTCCAATACCTTTAATGCATGTGTCAATATTTGCGAAAGATCAAGAACTTTATCCAAATTTTGTATATCATGCTTTTTAACGACTTAGGAATATCTGGTAAACGTGTACCAAGTTGAATTTTTTACAAGGGTTTAATAAAATATTTAATTTCACTAATTTTGTGAACAACACCAATTTCTTCATTATACTAGCAATTATGATCTGCGCGCTCTATGCACGATTAATTTCTTGTTTTTGCTCACCTTTTTCTAGTAGAAAAAATAATTTAGAATTTTTAATTCATCAAATATAAAATTTTACAATTCTTTATCTAATTTCTTCAATCTTCATTAGTCTCATAAAATTCCTTAAAATGCCTCTATTATCCTTCAAAATTTCGTAAAATTCCTTTAATTTTCGTAAATTCACTTGATATTCCATAAAATTATACTCAAAGACAGACACATGAAATCTAATTAAACCTCTTAAACTTTCTGAAAATCCATACAATTTTCATAAAATCCCTTGAGTTCCTTAAAAGTCCTTAAAATTACTAAATATCCCTAAAATATCGTAAAATCCCTTAAAATTTAATATCTTACAAGTATTTAAAATTCCATGAAGTCCCGTAAAATCTCTTGAATTTCTTAAAAATCTTTCAACAATATCCATACAATATCTTAAAGTGCCTTTAACGTCCCTCAAAATCTGGTGAATTTCTTTTAAATTTCGTAAAATCATTTAATACTCCTTTCGATATATTCCTTCATGTTCCATAAAATTCCATAAAATTCAACAACCTATCTTTATAACCCTTAACTAGCTGTAAAGTTATATCAACTTTTGTGCTCATTTAATGAGCACTTTGCTTCCTGTAAGCAAATATGATTTGCTTCCTCATAGAGGAAGCAATAAGAAGTTTATATATTTAACTTTATTTCTTTTTTCTTTATTTTAGATAATAATTTTTTTTTTAATATTTAAAAACGTTGTTCCTCTTCCAGCATTGTTCATTCTTCCCCCTCTTCCTAAATTCTTCAAATGAGTGTCCCCATGCAAGAACAAGACATAGATTTTTCTAGCCCGGTGGCGTTGGCCCCTGACGACTAAAAATCGAAATACGAAATTTTGAATTTTAAAACATAGATTATTGTAGATAATTATATTCCGCATCTTTTTTTCCTTTGCAAAAAGATCATAACTTTTTTAGATTTTTCAAAAATTGCAAAAAACTCTTTTTTTTGAAAGTCAATTTTTAATCCGATTTTTGTCTTCAACTCGTGTTCAAATCCACAGTTTTCGGAATTTATTCATAAAATTTGTAGGAAGCATTCCTTATAGTGTTGTTGTTATGACGGTTAGCGATAAAAATTTTCAACTTTATTCATAACAATATAAAAAATTATTTTCTAGGCTATTTCATAATTCGTTCCACAAAACGTTTGAGCGTTTCGTTTATCGAGGAAAGTTTGAGCAATTAAAAACTTCCTGCGGAGAAGTTGTTCAAAAATGTACAAAGAAGTTTTCTGCAAAGGCTTTTTTCAAATAAATCAATAGGTAAAAAACTGTGCA